>JAMKCH010021971.1:0-113985 GCA_023653785.1 Ophioderma brevispina
ATAATAACCCATAAGCAAAAAAATTACTATAGGGTCTTTAGACGCAGTATCAGGCATACATATATGCAGTCAATACTCTGCTATTAACTGGATTGTTTGAGTTAATAACGATTCTTGCAATTTAATCTAATCATGAGAAATGTCGATATTAATTGTGATTTTTTACTTCTTCGCGGACAGGTGTAAGAAGTAGATATGGAATAACTGGAACATCTGGCCAGGTTTTCACAACCTCAACCCGGTGTGAAAGTATAATTAAAGGCCGCCGGGAGCTACACTCCGGGCTCCATATAATAGACGACAACGGAGTGAAGCGTGAAACTAATGTTGCGTAAAGAGTCAACTGAATCGAGTGCCCTATTCTTTACCAATATAGCAGGACTGTGAGTACGGCGGACTATAATACACCGGTACCGGTAAGAAAGACAGTCCGGGCCCCATTGACGACAACGTAATAAAGCATCAAACTAATATTGCGTGAAGAGTCAACTGAATCGAGTGCCTTATTCTTTACCGTTGTAGCCGGACTATGAGTACGGCAGACTACAATTACTTCTACACCAGTACATTGAAATCAGGCCATATACCCAGGTTTAATTCAACAGGTGTTTAAACCGAGATCATTGCTATATAATATCGATCACATTTTGTAAACGTGATCCCTAAAGACATAGTTGTATTAGAATGCTAGAAAAGCTACAGCTTAGGAAGGCTAATAGTTTATGCAACATACTTTTAGAGTTAAAACTGGACTAAATTGTTTGTATTTATTGAAAATAGTCAAACAGAACTAAAAATAGTCACCTAAAATGCTCAACTCCAAAGTTTGAGATGTATGGGATTTTTCGTTTCCATGCAGTAACATGTATGTGTAGTATACAGTGCCATAGGATACTGTGTATAAAAAATTTCCGGATCCGGAAATTTATAACAAAGTTGTGATTTTCCATATGAAGGACTTCGACTTGAGCTTAGCTATTTCACACAGTGATTAGTAAATGGACAAGCATTATGTATATGCAAAAAAAAACACAATGTGTTTGAAACTTGAGGGCGCCCTCCTCGGGAAATCTCCGAGTCAGCCTTTAATACTACTAAGAAACCACAAGTTATCAAGCAGTAAGGCGCAGATTTGCTGCCAGGTATCCAAATAAAAGAAGAGTGCTTCCAAAGAAGACGATACAGTGCGATGTAAGGAGGCCAAGACCACGAAATCGTTATGCCGATGGTTTTGGCAAATATTTCTTTGTGGCAAATATTTCTTTGTGTGAATTTAAAAAAAGAAAAAACAGTATTAAAATAGTGTAGGGTTTTTCTTTTTCCCCTGTTGGGTACTTCAAAAACCATGCGTTCTTCAACACAAGACACTTGTCTTCAAGGACTATTTTGTTCCGTTTAGTACAAAAGCCCATTTTCAATGAATCTCGTAAAATCTTTAACAAAACAATCAGACTTAACCAAACTAGCATGGAGCACAGACAATATACCAATAATCTTACCCTTCCCAGGACAAAGTAAACACGGGCAAGTGATGGGCCGAATTTTGGGACACCTCTGCCACCCCTGGCTCCGGCCCTGAACCACTCTACCGGGGTGGAGATTATCCTTCGAACCTGACCAGGACAGCTTGGGACAGTCAGGGGATACCACCCTACTCTTGTCGAAACTGACTGTTACATTTATGACTCTCTGTACACGGGACCCTTGGCTTAACGTTCCCTCAGAGGGATCGGGTATTCTCTCGGTTCTTTTGCCCAAGTCCAAATGAATCACAGGAAGAGCAAAACGCTAGCTTTAATCAATAGTTCCTATACAAATTAGATCCAGAATTAGTACCCGATTAAATCCCGGCAAGTGGCCCTACCGGAGTTCGAACCTACTGGGAGACGTACAGCACCAAAGCGAACCAGGGGGACACGCTCCTTCCATTAAATAAGCGTTCTTCATCGTAACGACGATTACCTACAACCACACCGCTTCAGGGGAAACTCGCTTGATAAAAAAAAAATGGCTTTTGAGAATAACGGATCACAATGTTATGTACTGAGAATGCCAATAAGGGTTGTGCAGACTCCTGAATATTTATAAGTATTTTTCTGTATATATTACTTAAACATGTAAAGAAGTAAAGTGAGGAGAACTGAAAATATTAATAATGAAGACTTTGCAATGTTTGTGCAAAATCATGACTTGTCTGAGTGAACCTATTTCTGTTCTTAAATTGACTAGAGTGTGAGAACTTTCTGCGTAAGAACAAGTCAGAAGATGTTTCGCGTTCAGGGACAATAGGAGCACAGTCTTATCTTCTTCATTCTAGAACTGCAAAGAGTTCTTTGTGTTGCCTATAGGAAGCAAGATTGCATACCTGTTGTGAACAATTGACTTTATTGTAATTGTTATGGTCGAAACAGCTCAGGTGCAGGATTGGAAGAATTGTGGATATTCTTTCCTCCGAACATTTTTCAGCGAACGAAAAGGATTGGTGACTTGTTGCGTGTCTTCGCATGTTGGTTGACATGCATGGGAAATTTGCTAAGGACAACTTCCTGTTCCAAGTCATGTTTCCTTGCCAGTTGACAAGAGATTTCAGCGAGAGTAGACCTCTCAAACGAAGTGTGAGACTTTCATAACTTTTGATGTAAAAGGATTTTTGCGATTTCGCGAAACAACTGAACAGTGCCAGCAAGAATTGTTTCGCCAAATTGATATGTGGAACTGATTCTACAAGACCCTGGTGCGCACCCAACAAGAACTTTGAACTTGGTAAAAACTGTAAGAAATATTAATTTTGTGCATTGGTTTAATTGTGTATATTGTGTTATTGATGATTGAATCAGATTTCCTTTATGTATTAAAATCCATTGTTTTGAATTTACATCTTGGTCAAGTCAATCTTCTTACAAATCTTCATTGTGATTTTTGTTTTATGAACCCGGGAGGTTTCTTTCTGACCTTGGGTACTTCCCGAAGGGTGTATTGAGTCAATCCCACATGCAACCATTTTTGGGAAATTTCACCTCAACAGGGTCATGTGATCCCACAAAAATCCTATTCTTACCACATAAAAATATTGACTTCTATGGCTCATTTTCATCACCCACAAAGCATTAGTACTTAGGGGAATTTTTAGCATGATTATGACATTCCTGTAGTTCTTAAACATTTGGAACATCTTTTATTCCTAAGTACTGACATAAAGTTTGTACAGTACAGTATAGGCACATTGCAATGCATTGTGGGATTGATTCAAAACCCCCTCTGGGTACGTCCCGTAACAGGGTAGAACGATACGCAATCAAACTGCAATCTGATTGTGTACCAATCGCATTTTGGTTTGACTCACAAAAGTAATTACTTTGACTGTCCTGACTAAACGGGCCAAAAAAAATAAAAAAACAAAGTTTACGCTGTTGACATTTTAATGGGTCATATGTACTTGCACAATGTAACACAGAATAATAATAATAACTAAAATAAGCATTTAATAGAGCGCTCTACAAAGACCACAGCGCTTTCACAGAAACAATGCAACTTACGAGGCCGCAGCTAATGCACGCCAATTGCCACATTTACATCAAACAACGACCGCAACCACCATACGTAAACAAGGAAGGGGAATTAAGTCCAGTTTTAGAAGCCGGAGGAAACCGGAGCACCCGGAAAAACCTGCGAGAGCGAGCTTGGACTGGAAACCAATTAACACGCAAGCCTCGATCCCGACCCGGGGATGGAACCTGGGACCTCATTGGTGTAAAGCGAGGAAGAACCAGCTGGCGCTACTCTCTTCTTTAGGGCCCGTCGAGCATTGACAATGAAGTAGCGCGATTATCGTTATGATCGAATCATTTGATTTAAAGAATTAATATACATTAACATACTGTTAATTGGGTAATGCTATAAACACCTGCTCTCATGATTTCGAAATTGTTTCGAACATACTCCATCCGACTCATATGTAAATTGGTTAAGTGTAAAGAGTAGGCTAAGTTGACACAATAACATACTGTTTCCTCAATCAAACTAAATTCAGGCAACATGCTACACTGCCCCCACTTTGCATACGTCGTGTGCTTTGCTCCGAACCCAAAGATGGGGACTTCCTCGGTAGTGGTGCTGCAAAAAAAAAAAGTTAAAAACAAATTAAAAAAAAAAAAACGCGTCGCGGCTTTTAAATGATCCCAAACCTTATTCTAAAATTAAGGTCCAATTGCTCATAAAATATTGGCACAGAGTTGCCAGATAAAAATGTTTATAGTAAACATGAATGTGACGGTAATATCCATATGCAATTAATAGGCAATGTGAAAAGTGGGTACCAGATACGCAATGTCAAAACTGATGGGCGCTCTCTCTGCTTCTCCTGCACAGGTCCTTGGTCCTTATGAGCTTACAAAACGGAAACAATCATAATCGGTTTTAAAATGGCCGAATTTACTTACTAGCCATGTAATGAAAATGGAATCATTCAATGCGCAGCCTGCAGTAACTGTAATTTCACTCTTGTACATATGCTTAAGCAGCGCCACTAAACTATGCCAAGTGTACGGAAATGTACTAATTCCTATCTATTATCAATGGTGCAAGTCTATACTTTGTTATCAGAAAACGTTTAACATTCACAAAAACCAAACAATCCCAAGGATTGCCATTTTCCGAAAAAAAAAACTTATTACTTAGAGTCTGTGCTTGTTTGTGGTTAAAAGATACAACAACCAAAAAGCACAGAAACACAAAATGAAGGCGCTTTAAAGTATGGTCAAAAAAACAATACTCGCTTGGGATTGAGGTCAGGCGAATTTGTAGGCTATACCATTGTTGGCTGACACATCACAGAAACAAGAATGCGGTGAAGCTCCCTTCCTTTGTGTCGACTGGCGTTGTTTGCCAAGGACGACGGTACCATAGCCAGCACCATATGCTACAGACACCATGTGGGACGGAGAAAAGTAATGATATCAATTTGTCAGTTGAAAATGCTCTTTTTGTCTTTGGTCTGCGCTCAGTCAGCCATAAAGTAACGGATGTCTGTAATTTTCACACAACAGTTAACTAACCAATCAGTAGAAATTATTATTAACTAGTTCATGACTTTGACAAATTTCCTACTTAAGACATTATGAAGCGGTTGTTAACGGGGGACTTCTTGTGGTTGTGTTTATGAATATAGGTTCTTTGCAGAGAAGCCCACTGTCCCAGTTACGCCACCCACTGCCCAGTTACCAGAAGTCAGGTCTAAGAAGGGTATGAAGTAAGTGGGACAGTCCCATAGAATTGAAGTCGAGTTCATTAACAATCAGTTAGAGTCGGAGTTCATTAGAGCTATTTTGGGTCGAGTCGGAAGTTACTCACGGTACAATTTTCAAGGGGGAGTGGTAAACAAATCAAATATTTGTGGACTCGTGTCACGTCTTTGCGCGAGAGCCTGGATCACGAATCTACAAGTAAATGATAATAATAATAATAATAGTGTGGGTAGGTACTTGATTACAAACAGTTTTTAAAAGGGTTCATCTTGACCTTAAGTTTAAATCAAAACACAACAGTTTGGATCTGCCTTGTTCGAACCTATTGAGGATATGTGCCCACTTGCCCGAAATTATCCTACCCCTTTTTTGTTGATTCGAAGAACACAACTAAGGATGATTAGACTGGAAAGGAAAAAAGTGCACTCTATCATTAATAGGAGCACCACACCTCCATCTGGAATGTTAACAAGTTAGAAAATGCGAACTGTTCTTTGGCGACTACTAGTAATAAGGTTGAGTTTTCAGGATAATCAAACGGAAGTCTTATGATGTAATGGCTTTAGGCATTAAACTCGCGAGGGTATTTATGCATGATTTCGAGAGCTAAATTACCTCATATTACCACTTTTTGCATACTTTTACACAGCAGAGCAGAAATGTAACCGTTATTGGATAAGCTTATGAATGTTCGATTCTAATATGATTTTTTTTTTTTTTAACACGACTGCACCATATGGAAAAACACTATTATGTTATGATCATGTCATAAGGAAAGACCGACGAAGTCCCGTAAACAGAAACAGTTTAACACTCACATTTTGAGGGAACAGACACGCAAAAAGGTACGCTCAAGTATTCATAAGCGTATAATTCTTTCTTCTCTATTAATAGGAATGGTGCATGAACGATTGTAAATTGATTTTCTGATGATCTGACATGCAAACTTGATGGAGTACCAAGCTAGTTTCTACTTAGCCTTTATCAGGCTTTGTGATTTATTACAATTTGTGTGAGCCGCCCCTCTGGGCCGCTCAAAGTTCAGTCGTTATCAAAGCCTTTTCGCAATTATTTCCTTTTCTTTCTTACTCATTGTTTTTCGGGATATTTCTCCGAAAAAACTATAGCGATCGTTGATTGGTCAATGATGATGTCATCGTTCCCTTAAAATAGTTCCCAGAATACGAGTTTATTATTGGAACTGATCAATCACCATTCACTTATTGGGTTTTGGGTAAACCGATTCAAAACCAAGCGAATACCGGGGGCGAAGACAACAGCAGGATACCTGATGCATGGCTTACACTAGCTGGGAATGTAAATGGCGAACACTTTTGCGCTGTGAAAACGGCACGGTGAAAATCATGGTGGATTTTACATGCCTCATTTTTGTCAGTGGTCACTGTGGTAGACTGAAGGAAATCCCGGTGGTACATGGTGTAGGCTTATTCGAGCTCGCTACACGTACGGACTTCAACTTTTGCTGAATATGAATATCATGAGGGTATTTGAATCTACGGCACGTGTAACTGATTTGTGATTCGCCTTCCTATAATGTGAGTTTTACAGTCATTGTAGTGAACATTTGTATTTTTAACACGAGTTTTTCATTGCCATGTTTCAGCCACCTGGTCGGGTTCGGCCGAAAGCGTAGCCTTACTTGTTGCAGTAATAGGTTCCGTCAAGACATGGTAAGTTCCGAGGTACATGTTCATGTCTAGACTAAGGATGTGCTTGTCCCTAAATTCTCCGGCGTGACTTGTGAACTGGACTTCATTTCTGGCTTGAATTTTGGGATTTCGCACACGTCACATTTGCGTGGCATGTTTATACCCGGGTCAGGATTCATCATTTCAATTTAAATGTTCAAAACACTTGTCATGTCTGTGAGTGGCAATTTGACTGGTCACTGCATACAAATATGTTGATAAAATGACTGACGTATGCCGCTAGTCTAGTCCTTCATATTCGTGTGTTTGTGCAGTGGAGGGGAATAACTTTTACTAGCCTTACTGGGACGTTTTATTTCTGCAGATCTGGGGGCTACAACGAGCCCATCTGCCATGCATCTCACATACCGTACGTACGGACTCACTCGCACCATGACTCGCCTCGCGCTGTCAAGAACTTCGTCGATTTTGCTTTGAAATCGTATGCTAATAGGCCTTGGCAAAATTCGATATGGAATTTCGACAGGCGACGTCATCGATATTGGCAAGTATCTGAAAACGTTGACATCAATGAAATTGGGCGGTGCTTACGATGACGACTACCTTGATTGACCTCATTCAATTCTTGCACTGGGAAATACCAATTGCGCAAAGACGCCCTCGCTCCGCTCGGCCTCCGCTTCGCGTTCGACACGCGCCTTAGGCGCGCTCGCTGGTGTGTATAAAACATGCGCGGCTTCTTTGACAAGACTAGTTTCTAAGATCTAGACCTACCTCAGTCCAAATTAGCTAAAAATGTTTTATTGCGTTACTCGACCAAATTGTTTGGCTAAAATCACCCATATGTTAGTTTCGCGATTGAAGAAAAAAATATCGAGGAATGCATCAATTATCATGTATTATTATTTTATCAGGCGTCCGAGTGGTGCAAAGAACTCTTTGTATTGTACGTTTTGGTAAAAGTCCCCGGCAATCAAATAGAATGTTCTTTTTAATATGTATCGCATCCGGGCATTTTAGTTATCATTGTTTGTCAGGAGGTCTGTTTGAGTACGGCAAACAAACAAGTTGTTTAAACCAAGCTGCATACCTTCGGCTAGGAAGTACAGACTGTCCCACTAAAAACTATACATCAAACTAAAATCAGTAAAAAGATAACTGTGCTTTTTTGCCAGATATTTTGAACTTTATTTGTTAGACGCAAGATTCTAAACTAAATCCTCGCTTTTTATTCCATCCAATTTTATGGACCCTAAGTGGAGATATTTCCTTTGAACACAAAGGATAAAAGACCACTTGGGCCAGTTCACCGGAAGGTTCAAGAAACTAAAGGTATAAGGTGGTGTAGCATGCATTGTGGGGATTAACCATTTTCCAACAAAAGAATATCATTAGTGCATGCATATCATGCTTGAACTAATCAATATATTATTTTTCAGTTAAAGCACAAAAATAATTAGGTTGTTAGTGAAATGAGGGACTTACTCTCAGGGGACCATAATCATCAGAAAATTCATGGAACTTTGGGAAATTTGACTGCTGAACCTAAGGTAACATCTACAGTCGTTGCGGGACAAATGTGTGGACAATGCTCAACTGTGGATGGGCAATTTACACACCTGCCACCTATTCCCTGCCCCCCAATGCCGCCAAGATGCCAGGCAGAGGAATATGATGGAGAAAGCAGTGTTCAACAAAGACCAAGAAAGGAAGGAGGGTTTGTGCAAAAAGGTCCAGTTTGACTTTCAACAAGGGGTTGGTATGGGTCTACCTCTTCGGAAAACTGGAGTAAGCGGAGACACAAGACTGTTGGAAGGGAAGGGTCAATGCGACATGTGTTGGATTAAAAAGTGCGACATGTATACAGTTCAATGAGGTATAGCACCAAAGCAACACGGTAGAAAACCTAGGTTTCTCGATTGTCAAGAAAGAGTTGGGGGGGGGGGGCGGGAAGGGGATGGGCAAGGACAACTGGTGAGAGCAGGGACCAGAACGGCCCACAGGGGTCACTGGTCCTCAGATAAGGAGCCAGGAACCTGCACCAGACTCCCCAAGGACCACCACGAAAAGCGCAGGAACGCGGGAACACGCCGAAAAAAGAGCAGTAAAACGCCAGGTTGAGAGGACTAAATTCGGGGGCACAAAAGGAAGCTGGAGAGGGGAGAGGGGGTTGGACAGTCTGTTAGAAAAAGAAACCAGCGAAGCTGCGGGGGGTGGGGCATGGGGGATTCCAAACGGTGATTTAGGGAATGCTTGCGGGCAATTGGTCGATGCCACATTAGAAGGAAAGGGTATCTGAGCGCCGCTTCTCAGTCTACCAAATGCATCATCTTATGAATCATCTTAGTTTTGAATGCAAATCTATTATGATGGAATCTAAGGCAAATAGGATTTTTAATCTGTTTTGTGTTCACTAACTACAAGTCCTCAGATTAACTCTTAAATCCCTAAACCAAGTGGTCATAATAAATGTAAAGTGAAATGAAATAACTGGACATAAAAATAAGCCCTTCGGCGCCGACAAAGAAAAAATTTTCCTTATTAGGCAGATGGCAAATAAAAATCATGTTTATGGATATCAAAATGGTATTACTAGGCCTATCTAAAACGCACTGCCTTGATTCGATTAATCCTTCAACTATTATGGCTGCAAGTCACTGCACCAGTATTGCACACTTGATGGTGTATAATCTTTATACTTGACTCCTATTTCTAGATCCACTTGATGAACCACCCTGAAGGATAAAACCATGATATCATAATATTGCTGATATATTCGGTACGTCCGTAGGGAAATACAGCAACCGGACGTCACCGCAAAAAAGGGAGTTAGCGGGTACTGTGTTGCTAGTCTAGGAGACTTTTTCCCCTTAAACACAAGCAGGATTCCCTTCCCTGATTGTTTAATAGTGGCAAAAAATTGGCATGTAGGATTAAGGGATGTACAACTGCATGTTACATACATTTCTCTAACGACCGATTATATAATAAAAACAAGATGTTCATAGAATAAAAACAATAGTATGACTTGACAGTTTTAAATCAGTGTAAATCGGAAATTGAAGCATACATATCCCTTATGAACCCACTTATATAAATATCAGATTTCAATATATGAAATACCTGAAAATGCAATCATTGTACTTATTGGGATTTGGTACGGATTTCTGTCGAACTGTGTGCTTTTTTTTTCTTATTCGTTTAACTAAATTAAAGATTGGGTTTCCATTTTGTCACACTCTTTAGGGTCAGGCTTGCGTGGCATTAGTTCAATACTGTGCTGCAATGTTAAGTAATGCTACCTCCTTTTGTGAGGACAAACAAAAATAATGGAAATCAACTCATCATGAATACTCCTCACACTTTGTTTACATTGACAGTGCGTCATATTTATCAAAAAAGGAAAACAAATTTACAACTGGCGGATGCACTAGGCAAATACTTTATATACCAGTAACTAGATTCTTCGATTACAGAACTGCTCAGTTTTTAAAATTCGAGTTGGGAATAGGACTGATGTTTGAAGAAAATAACACGCATTAGACGGTTTATTAGTGAAGTGAAAGCTATTGAACTGTGCCATGAGAATTGATGCTCATACGATTGTTTATGGTCTTCTTTTCTATATTAATGCACCCTCGATGTAGAAAATTGTTTTACAATAACCCCCCCCCCAAGACGGGGTAATCGATATTATCAATACAACATCAGCATTTAAGTCTTTTTCCGCGTCTTGGGGGGGGGGGGGGTTTGTATAATAAAAGTCGATTTCCCGTTGAAGCCTACACTTAAAATTCCTCTGAAGTGTCATTTTCTTCAAAATATGAACATTACGTATTTTTCAAAGTTTCGGATTTACAAAACTTAACATTTAAATTATGATTTGTGAAATGGGTACGATAACGCAATGTCAAAACTGAGGGGCTTCTCTCTCTCTCTGCTTAGCCTGCCAGTCCCTTTATAGCTTTACAAACCGGAAACAAACCTAATCGGTTTTAAAAATTGCCGAATTATAGTTACTAGCCATCTCATGAAAATGCCTGCATCATAACTGTATAATCACTTGTACATATTGCTGATGCCAGCGCACTAAACTATGCCAATTAGTCCGACGTACTAATTCCTATCTATATCAATGGTGAAAAGTCTATACTTTGTTCAATCCAAAATGTTTGACGTAGTCTACCAAAAACCAACAGTCCAAGATTGCCACATCTACGAAAAACAAGATTACTATAAGTCTTGCTTGTGGTATAAAAGATACACAAACAAAAAGCCACAGAAAATACAACATTACCAAATAAAACTCAACTAGTAACAATCCGTTGTCTCTCACAGGGCATGTGAAGGTTTAAAACAACGTTTAACTGCAATCAACCAACTTCAAGGGTAAAGACCCAAAATTACATAGACCGAAAAACCCTGGTCCTGACAATCAGACAATATATTAAGTTTTCTATAACTCGCATTATAAAAAAAAACACCTGGAAAATTGTTTTCAGTCTTACGGTAAACTAATGAGTACGTAGGAGTAAATTTAGAGCGCTTTCGGTTCGGTTTTTTGACCCCTATATAACAAGAGTATTTCATGGTATATCATTGATTCCTAGAACATTACTTATTACTTGTAGATAATTATTAGTAGAACATAACCGTAAATGTGCAGCGTATACAAATATATGAGAAACATAGCTTAATTTTTATTTTTATATATAATTGTTTCGGAGACACGAAAACATTTAGATTACCACGACCCATATTTTCCAGAAACCGGTGTTCTTTATATATTTACCATGCTACCAAGATTAACTCACACACTACGGAATAAACCGAAAACGTCGACCTTCTCCCTAAGGGCGATTAGTACAGCAGGCAAGTATTTTTTTTTCATTTCACCTATTGTCCAATTTTAACTTTCGGAACGTTCTCGGTAGTTGGTTCGACATCAAATCAAGCGCCCAATTTAGATACATCTCGTCGCGTCCTTAAATATTCTAGCAATATGGGAATAATGGGAATATCTAAACAACACAAACAGTAAGTCCCCCTCTAAACAACCGCTCTTATTTCTCATGTAGGAAGTTTTATCAAAGTCATACTAATTAATAATCTAGTAGTTCTTATGATTGATAGTTTAACTGCTGTTTGAAATCAGAGCATCCGTTACTTCACGGCTGACGATAACATATTAACGACTTAAAAAGAGGCGTTTTCAAGATTCACAAAATATATCATTACTTGAGTTGATTGACAACATCTCAGTTGAATTGACGAACTAAATTTGAGTACTGTTCAGTAATATGTGAGCCCTAGTCGAACTGACCTCTTTGACTCAGTATACGTATGGCATTGATGGGTATGATTAGGCGCTGCTTAGGGATAATCAATCCGCATTCCTCCTTAAAAAAAAACGCGATAAGTCCTCCCAGTGTACCTCTGCATTGCCCGTATAAAATGACGCTTAATATGGTCACAAACAATGCTCGGAGGGATTGAGGTCTGGCGCATTTGTGGGCTATACCATTCGTTGGATGACCTAACAGAACAAGAATGCGTTAAGCTCCCTTCCTTTGTGTCGACTGGCGTTTTCGCTAATGATGAAGGCATTACCATAGGCAGCACCATTATGTTACATACACCATGTGGACGGAGAAGTAATGATATCAATTTGTGAGTTTTGAAAATGGCTCTTTTTTGTCTTTGATTTGCGCTCAGTCAGCCATGAAGTAACAGATGCCTCTAATTTTCACACAACAGTTAACTAACAATCATAGAAATATTATTAACTGGCCATGACTTTGACAAATTTCCTACATAAGAAATTATGAGCGGTTGTTTAAGAGGGGACTTACTTTTTTGTGTTGTGTTTATGAATATAGGTTCTTTGCAGAGAATTCCCCCTGTCCCAGTTACGCCACACACTGCCCCAGTTACCCGAAGTCTAGGTCTAAGTTGGGTAAGTAAGTGGGACACTTCCCATAGAACTTGAAGTCGAGTCATTAACAATCAGGTAGAGTCGAGTCATTAGAGCTATTTTGAGGTCGAGTCGACTTACTCGAGTCACTGTACAATTTCAAAGGGGTAAAAAAATCAAATATTTTGTGGACTCGTGTCACGTCTTTGCGTCGAGAGCCTGGATCACGAATCTACAAGTAAATGATCATAATAATAATAAGTGTGGGTATGGTATATGATTACAAAACAGTTAAAAGGGTTCCTCTTGACCTTAAGTTTAAATCAAAACACAACAGTTTGGGTATAACATACCATGCCTTTGTGCCGAACCTATTGAGGATTATGTGCCCACTTGCCCGAAATTATCCTACTACCTTCTTTTGTTTATTCGAAAGGAAACTAACGATGATAGACGAAAAGAAAAAGAAAGTGCACTCTATCATAAATAGGAGACACCACACCTCCATCTGGAATGTTAACAAGTTAGAAAATGCGAACTGTTCTTTGGTGACTACTAGTAATAAGGTTGAGTTTTCAGGATAATCAAAGTCCTTATGATGTAATGCATTTCAGGCAATAAACTCGCGAGGATATTTATGCATGATTTCGAGAGCTAAATTACCTCATATGCACTTTTTGCATAACTTTTACACAGCAGAGCAGAAATGTACCGTTAGGATAAGCTTATGAAGTTCGATCTATCTTGATTTTCGTAAAAAAGACTGCAATATTGAAGCACTTATTATGTTAATGATCATTCATAAGCGAAAGACCGACGACCACGTAAACCAGAACAGTTTAACACTCACATTTTGAGGGAAGGGAAACAGAGCCGCACAAAGGCTAGCTACGCTCAAGTACATAAGCAGTAAATCTTTCTCTCATTTTAAGATGTAATTGTTGGACATGATCGATTGTCAAATTGATGTCCTGATTGATATGAAATTCAAAATTTATGAGTTACCTAAAGTAGTTTCTAAATATAGAGCTACCTAACAGTCAACAATTAGCTAAAAAAAAAATGTTTTAGTGGCGTTACTAGACCAAAATTGTTTGGCCTATATAAAATTCACCAAATTTTAGGTTGGCGATGTTGAAAGAAAAATTAGAGAGGAAAATGCATAAATTATATCTCCGGCTGGATGGCGCCCGCTCGTCGAACCCCTATGCCTGACGAACAAGCAGGATTTCGACGTGGACGGAGCCACTGTCACCAGATTGCAAAATCACCTAAATGATTATTTGAGGAAAGCTTTGAAAAGCGCCGGAGGCAGGCTCATCTTGGTGGACCTATTACTGCAGCATACGACAACGTGTGGCACCAGGGCTGACACTCAAGTGTCTCAGGGACCATCCCGGAATCGTCACCTTGTACAATTCATTATGTAACATGCTCGCAAACCGTTGCTTTATTCTCAAGACCAGCGTGATGGGCAGAGTAGTCGTCTTGCATAGTCTGAGGAACGGAGTACCACAAGGATATGTACTGGATCCTATGCTTTTCAATTTGTATATCAGCGATTACCTCAAAAAACATCTAGACAAAATGGCTACGCGACGATCTTGCCCCCTGCACTCGGACAGCAACTGGATAGAAGTAGAAAGCACAATTACTACAGAAATGGCCTATTGCAGCATATCTCAAGACCCCTGGAGACTTGACAAGCTGAGCGAAGCCAAGCCCCGCCTACATGCCTTCCACCTCAACACCAAAGAGGCTCATCGCATGCTTCAAATCAACCTCAATGGAGCGCCTCTGCCAAACCTACACCAAACCTACTTGGAGTGAAGCTTGACCGGCAGCTTACTTACCGACCGGCACCTCAAGTCCCTATGTGCAACGGTATCTTCGAGGAATAACCTCCTGTGCCGACTTGCTGGATCTTCATGGGGTGCCAGTCTAACGACCCTACGCACCACTTGCCTTGGCTCTGGTCTACAGCACTGCTTAATATGCCGCCCCACATGGTCCAACGCTCTAACACAACGAAGCTGGACAACAGTACTCAAGCGACCTTGGAAACCATCACTGGTGCCTCCGTCCTACTCAGATGAAATTCTACCAGTACTTTCAGGCATTGCACCGCAGTACGTCGGAGAGAACACCAAACGCACAAAGTAGTGAATAAGGCCCTGCTGGACAAAAAACACCTGCTGCATAACAATGTCAAGATTCATACCAGCTCGGTAGACAGACTGTGCTCTCGCCGACCGTTCTGCCGACACGCTACTAAACTCTCCAGTTCCCCATTCAAACATCTCATACAGGGAATACTGCCTGGTAGATACTCCAAGACCAGATCAACTCCTATTACACTAAAGACAGAACTACCACATGGCAGCATCCCCAACGCAAGGAATAGGTCACATTAAACCGGATTCGAACAGGACGTCAGGCTTCCCAATTTTTTTTTAGTCAATTGCCCACCGATGGGGGCGGCTGCGGTCATCGCCGCCTGCCACTGTGGTTCTCCATCACAGATGCGGATCCATCTCAATGAGTGTCCTAACACTTCGTTCAACCCGGGTGGACATATATTTCTCAAACCCCAACCAATCAACAGTGAGTTGGCTCCAACGCTTACAACATATTTAGTTGCTGCCTCATAACGCGAAGAAGAAGAAGAATAATCACAGTCATTAGTATTATATCAGGCTTTCCGAGTTGATGCAAAGAAATCTTTGTAATGTACAGTTTTGGTTAAAAGTCCCCCGGATGCCCCAATACAATATTCTTTTTAATATTTTATCGATCCGCCCGGGGGGGGGGGGGGGGGCAAAAAAAAAAATCATTTAGTGCGTTCAATCAATGTTGTCAGGGCTGGTTGATTACGGGCAAAACCAAAACATTTTTTTACTTAAAGGCTGTCCATTACTATTCGGCTAGGAAGTAAGAAATAATAAATACGACTTAAACCAGGAAGCCGGACACGATCTGCTGGGTTTGGGCATTTGGGATCTCCAAACGTAGTTTAGGGACAATTCTTGCATGCATTTTCTATGGAAATATGACAGGAATGAAAAGTGTATATGAGCGCTCGCTTCTCAGGTTCTAACTGCAAACATAGATTACATCCATGAGTTTGAAATTTCAATCTATTATGATGAAAAAGGGCAAATAGGATTTTTATCTGTTTTGATTGGTCACTAACTACGTAAGTTCTCAAAGGATTAACTTTTAAATCCTGGGAAAAAACCAGAGTGCAAGAATAAATGTAAAAAGTGAAATGAAAATAATGAACTAAAATAATAAGCCACGTCGCGCCGAAAAAAAAAGAACCTAAATGTAATCCTTATTTAGGCAGGCCAAATAAAAATAATGTGATGATATCAACCATGCGGTACTATTGCCTTGGATTCGATTAATCTCTTCACGTATTATTGGCTGCAAGTCATTGCATCAGTATTGCACACTTGAATGGTGATATTATATTTATATCTGACTCTTATTTCTATCCACTTGATGACCACCTGAAGGAATAAAACAATGGTATCATAATATTGCTGATATATTCGTTACGTCCGTAAAGGAAACTAGCAACCGGACGATCACCGCAAAAAGGGAGGTAGCGGTATTTGTGTTGCTAGATCTAGGAGCACTTTCCCCGTAAACACAAGGCAGGAGTCCCTTCCGTGGTTTTTGAATAGTGGCAAAAAATGGCATTTAGGGATTTAAGGGCTATACTAACTGCATGTTACATAAATTTCTCTAACGACCGATTATATCACAAAAACAAGGTATAGTTCATTGAATAAAAACAAGTAGTATGCACTTTACAGCTTAAATCATTAAATCGGAAATTGAGGCATTACATATACATTATGAACAAACTTATGTATAATTCAGATTTCATATATAAAATAATGAAAATGCAATTAGAGTACTTATTGGATTTGGTACGGATTTCCTATCGAACTGTGTGTTTTTTTTTTCTTATTCGTTGGACTAATTAAGATTGGGTTTCATTCTTGTCACACCCTTTAGGTCATGCTTGCGGTGGTATTAGTTCAATAAGCTGTTCTGCAATGTTAAAGTAATGCTACCTCCCTTTTGTGAGGGGCAAAACAAAAATAATTGAAATAAGATCTCATCATGAGATACTCCTCACACAATTTGTTCAATTGACAGTGCAGTCATATTTATTAAAAAGGGATAAACAAAATTTACAACTGCGGATGCATTAAGGCAAATACTTTATATAACTAGATTCATCGATTAACAGAAGCTGCTCAGTTTTTAAAATTCGAGTTGGAATAGGACTGATGTTTGACGAAAATAACAAACTAGACGGTTTATTAGTTTTAATAAAGACATGTATGGTGAAAAGAACTTAATTAATGCCAAATAAATATTATCACTCTAATGAAGTTAACTAATGGATAGCCTTAAAATGAAGGATAAGCCTGTAGAATCCTCATAAATTATTTTTACAACTCACAAATCGTCAGAAAAAGGAAAAACTGTGAGAGTCAAAAATATGAATCTGCATTCATATGATGACTAAACTATCCCATTTTTGTCCTTATTAGGTTGCTTTTTGTGTTATCCCCGGTTTTATCACGCGTAGTGTATGTTTTTAGGACCTATACTTTATCTGCGTAAAGATTAACGTCAGTATTTGCATAATTATCGCACCCATAATTCGTAAAGTTTAGCCTCCTCCACAGAGTGTACAGTGATATATTTATGTCTTTTGGTTTTGAAATAACGTTTATCAAATAGGCTAATCATAATTGTCATTGTCATCACTGATTAGTTCATATCTATAAAAAAAAAAAGATTTAAATACGGACAGTTTTGTCCATGATGAGATCAATTACATAGTCTACACGTAACTCACATCAATAAGACTCTCAAATGAAGATTGATTTGCCTGTTGCTAAGAAATCCGATGGTGAAATGGCAATCAAGCCATTTGTCCCTAATCAGTCTAGGTATGCACAATACCTGGAAACAGGTACAAATAACCCGACATGGACTTTATTTATTTAGCTAGTTTGATGCATGGGGATTTCATAATTCGGAAGATATATCACCAATTTGTCATTGTTTGTGATGCGCGATTCAAAAAATCATGTTAAATACTGTATTATATTGTGCGGACTCTGGTGCGGACTATATGATGCATAGTTCAGTATACAAATATTTAATGTCTAAGAGTAGGGCTCTAGCCTTAGAGTGTGATAGTAAAAATATATATCATTCGGTGAATTTTGAATTTTCCATTTCACGAGGCGAAGCCAAAACTTGAACCGAATGATAAAGTTTTACTATTGCACGAATAGGCAGTTAGTATTGGTTTCATATTATGATATCACCTGTTTTCTTTTAATGACATGCGATATTATATATACAAATATTTAATGCCTAAAGTGTGATAGTAAACAAATCGTGAAAGCAAATTTTAGCAAAATGATATATTTTTACTATGGCACGAATATAAGCAGTCAATGGTTGTTTTATATTATGATATCACCTGTTTTCGTTTAATGCCATGTGATAGAATGCCACATGGATCAAATCGCTGTAATCGTGATCTATTATACATAAAATAAGATTGGAAATTTCATTATATTATTTCAATTGACGATACTCGCAAGGTAACTGACATAATAGTGTAGGACTGATAAATAAATAAATAAATAAATAAATAAATAAATAAATAAATAAATACACACATACATCTATGTATATATCTACACTATCATATATATATATATATATACATACATACATACATACATACATATATATATACATACATACATACATATATATATACATACATACATACATACATACATACATACATACATACATACATACATACATACATACATACATACATACATACATATATATATACATACATACATACTGTATGTAAACATAACATAACATATACACTACTATAAATTAAATTTTCATGCGAACGGTCTTTCTATATTTTTTTCCCTTTATCATTTTGCGGAATAATATAACAAACAAAGAGAATAACAAATTAACGAATTCGAGTTAATTTTTTTGGCTATATTTTACGCTATGTTATGTTTGAACTCAAATACTTGCATAATTCTTGACTTGGAAAAATGCCTACTTAAGTCAAGCCAATTGTCTACAACGTTGTTGTGTTCTTGTTTTTGCGTCACAAATTTGGATAATGCCTGTTTTCGGAGAATATTTCGGTTATGTGCCCTTAATGGGTTTCGCTCTTTCTTAACTCTCTAACGCCTCAGGTTAACATTACTTCCTCAAATATCAATGGAAAACGTCTTTGAAGTATAGAAACCCTATCTGTTTGTGGCGATATATTACAAACCAACTAGATCCATTTGAACAATAGCTTTCAATGCTACGAACACTGTTCTACTGACCGCATGCGTTCTATGCATGTAGAACCTATGGCAATGATAGGAAGAATCTTATGACGACAACGAGGCATTTTAGTCAACTGTTATTGAAATGATCTTGAGGCATTCTTCGCAGATGTTTTGCCACATACAGCCAGCCATTGAAGGTCGCATATCAAGGCAGTATTGCTTTAAATTCTGTTTAATTGAACAGACAGAAAGCCATAACATTTTTCATTTAAGAAACTCCTTAAGCAATATTTGAACTCGTTTCAAAAATGTTGTTCCACAATCAACATATGGAAGAAAGAAAACTATTTTTAAGGATGTACAGCGCCATTTCTTGTGAATTGTAATACTATCATTGGCTTTCGAAAATTTCCAAAATAAATGTGTAATTAATGTCGTCACTTTTATATGCCTGGAAAAATAAGGTATGTAATTAAAGATTTGAGAGACATGGATCTCTACCATAATACGGGTATTCATTACAAAATACCCCGCAAAGAGTACCCCTAGATGAATATATTGTTCGATTTTCATATCAGTAGGATTGCCTAAAGTCCATTAAGCGTATATTTTATTAAAAAGAATAGATCTTTCTTTAAAATGCATACATGTTAATCGGTTAAAATGCTAGTTAACATTGATGTGATACAGCTGACAACTGATTTTGCATTTGATCTGTGATAGGTATTGCAGTCAATAGAAAAACGCGAATCTTTTCTAGAAATTATTTAAAAAAAAAGTAAAAATGTGAAAAGATTGTTGAAAATGCCACCCTTTCAGATAATCTATCATCTCAATATTGCCAAACTTCATTGCTGATGGTAACGGCACATGGGTTGTTGCTTGTTTGTTACAAGAGGTTTTATCGCCGATGAAAAGTTACAATACATAGCTATTAGTCAAACCTGCGGCTTACACTCGATAACATGGCCTGGCATTATGTCTAACAATGGAACACCCATTTTGTAATATAACATATTAGGAAGCAAAATATAAGTTTGATGAAAACCCGGTGTAGAAGTAATTATAGTCCGGCGTACTCACAGTCCGGCTACAACGGTAAGGAATAGGGCACTCAATTCAGTTGACTCTTCATGCAACATTAGTTTCACGCTTTATCCGTTATCGTCTATGGAACCCGGACTATGGCTCCCGCCGGACTATAGTTGCTTTCACACCGGGTCATTATAATGCAACAAAATTGTAGAGAGCGAGAGAGAGAGGCGCAACTTAGTAAATTTACAACAGAAGAATATTCTGGCTAAAGTTGGTAACCTTGTAATATTAATAAACGAAATAATTGTATGCCTAAATTTAAAAAAAAATAGTCTAATATCGTTTATTTCATTAAGCATATTAGTGATACCTAGTAACCATTATCTTAATTCAATTATACCACTTAAGAAGTTGAAATTGGGTGGTTTTGAGTTCATATTTAATCGATCGTTAAGAAATCTATAGAGCGGTACTGATATAAAACGCATTCGTACATGGGGCAAGACTTCGGTGCTCCTAATTTCTTGTTTTAGTGCGGAATGCACCACGGAAACATTAATTTTAAAACATTAATTTTAAAACATTAATTTTAAAACATTAATGAAAACATTAATTCTGTTTAATGGGATTCAATGTTTTCACACAGGAGATAAGCATACCGTGCATAAAAGGCCGCAGTTAACTGACATCAAATGGCTTTCGTGTTGAAATTATTTAATAGAATTTATTCTATTATTATTTCTTCTCACTCTCAAAATAGATTGTCACAAATACCCAACATAAAGAAGACTTTCAAAAGTAATGCTTTCTTGTAGGAGTCTACAAAAAATAAGAAAAAAAAACACATTTGATTACAAGCAATAAATTCCTGGCTCATGTTGGAATTGGTTCTTTTTTATATGTGTTACTTTTAGTTTTCTTAAAATAAGCGACCAAAGATGGACTGACAAATCTCTATCACAATCCATTAATAAGGCATTTTACCAAAGTTATGGATTTAAAAAAAACGACGAACAACCAATAAATCACTTCCCTTGCGTTGATATCACATATTGCCTATTAGATACATTTTCGTACTGGTTTTCACGATTATATGAATTTGAATTAAATGAAGTTGGTTTGCTCATTACCGATTTTGTAATAAGGATATTATTTAATATTCTATTACAAAGAATAGGTTCGTCTTTACATGGTAATCGTTGCAGCTACAGATAATTTTAATATGATATTTTGATTTTAATAAACAATTGCATGCACTCACAATTAAAGTACTATAGTGTGTTCAACATCCATAGGGTCTATAACTTATAAAACAGTTCTCTTCATGGCGAATACTATAAGTCCATTGGAAGGAAGGCCTGTCCCTGCATTAAAGGTCACAAGAATGCAAATAGAATTGATGTGGTTTGTGTCAAGTCTACAAGGAGGGACGAGAAAGCATTCAATATTTGGATTGGTGATGACATCATTAGTGAAACTATTGATTTTTCAGAGAGTAATAGAAAATTCCAGGTGACTGGTGGGAATCTATTCATGACACTGACCCTGTTTATTGGAATGGAATATCCCATAAAGATTTGTACATTTCCTGGGACCTTTAAGAACTCACTGAGAACTTTGTAGAAAAACTGAAGAAAACCACCCCGCAAAGTCACGGCGTTATTTACTGATCTAAACCGGAAGCGGATCCACGTTGAATGATCGTACCTGTCTAGTGAATGGATTGTATATCTACATGTATATGCCTTTGGTAAGAACACTACACACTGCACCGGTGTGAAAGCAACTATAGTCCGGCGGGAGCCATAGTCCGGGCTCCATAGACGATAACGGAATAAAGCTTGAAACTAATGTTGCGTGAAGAGTCAACTGAATTGAGTGCCCTATTCCTTATCTATTCCTTAGGTCTACCTTAACTGGGAATCAAACCCGTGACCCTTTGCACATGAAACCAAATACTAACCACAACACTACTTTACAGGGAATATATGAGAACATTTAATTTATATTGTCAATTAAAATATCATACAAAAACATGAAGCCACACTACAAGAGATTTGAAGTGAAAATAAGATATTAAATTACTGTTCGTTTGTGTTCTTTTTGTTTTTACAAATTTTCTTGTTTTTATAACTTTGAATAATTATTTAACTGATTTCAGTCTGCTTTACTTAAAGGTATCAAGAATTACAACTTCAACAATCAATTTTAAAATGAGTAACTGTTAGTAACTAATTTTAAGCACATTTTACCGTAAACTTAATGCATGGATGTTGATGTTGTTAATATTTCGCAAATGAAAAAGTTGGGTATATTTGTGACAATTTTAAGCCCTTAATATTTACATATTTTGAGTACTATTTTTGAATACTACAAAGATCATTGAATTGGGTATTTGCAATTAAATCATTTCAGTCAAAAATTACTGAGTGTATTTTGACCTATATCGTTTTACTTAGGCATCCTACGGATAATTGATTATTTTACTCCATTGGACTGAAAGAAGAAATTGTGACGTTTCATAACTTTATTTAAGCATTTTTGAAATGTAATCCTTTTTATGTCACCTAGGGCCTCAGTAACTAAAATTTCCCGAGGGTGCCAAGGTGACCGGTGCAATCCACTACTAGATACCCTGGTCTATAATTTTTTAGGCACTAGACTTATATTAATACCCAAATTCACGCATTTCTCCAAGTTCTATCCGACTAGTTGATAGCTGCACCAGCATTTTGGCGTCCCTGATAAATATATTAGTTTGTTTTTGTAAAGCACTTTTTATTGTTGTCATTATTATAATTAGATTTTCTTATTTTTACTTTTTCAGGCTTTTTACAACACCATTTGAAGCAATAAATTGTTATTGTAAGTCTTAAGATTTCTGTAATAGATATTAAAAAATTTTCCCCTGACTTGATTGGCGGGTTCATTCAGCTAAATTTGATGAGTTTCAACCAGTTATATTGGAGAATATAGCACAAGAATGCATCAGCAGTTGAAACTTTTGAAACTCGTCGCTTATGAAATAAGCAAACTTTTTACCCATGACTGTTTCAAAAAGGGTATTATTTGAATTGTAATTAAATAAGTTCAAAAGCCACAAATACACCGGATGGTATTCTATGTATTTACTCTTTTATTGGTTATAGTAACCAAACAAACGTGGCCCATGATTCGTATGATGTCGATCGACGATTCGTGCTCTTAGACAATGTTTTCAGTGTTTACGAAAGAAATGAAGCACGTCAATAGTCATGAATGTTAACGAATAGAAACTAGGCTATGGGTTGACACCCACAAGTCGTCTTTATATTCAATGATGGTTGCATGCCTGGCATAAAACCAGTGACATGCTGAAACATACAAAACACATTGAATCTTTCATTCCTATGCAAATTTGCACATAATAAACAAAACAAACGAAGCAAAATCTGTTCCTGTAGTTCACATCCTTGATAGGAAACTATCTATGCTTACAAACGAGGTGTCAACAATAGGAGTCATAGCGATACAATTATATGATCAAATACAGCTGGCTTACTCCGGGAGTTAAGTAAGGGACAGTGGAATCCGAAAGTGCGCAGAGATTTCCGATACGTTTGATTGGATATCGGCAAAAAAAACATACGAAATGACGAGCGGTGTGCCACTTTTGAGGTAGAGCTAAACGCCGCCTGAAACTCATGTTTACTAATTTAAAATAAACAGATCAAGAATAAGTTCACGGTGTGTATTTGTTGTATGGTCAACAAATAAGTATTCATACACATGTGATGTTAAAAGAAAACCGATTGCTGCTTTAAAGGCGGCGGTTTTAAGTTCGGGTGTTGTTACATTGGGGTTATATTGAATCTCAGGTGAAATAAGATCAAGAGGAAATACTTTGATCCATTACTTCCACAAATGAAAGTCATACGACACGGAAAAGCTATATTCTTTATTCATTTAACTTTAGACATTTTAACAAATGACTAGCACATCTTCCATAAGTTACAAAGATAACTTTAAATAAGTGCGGGATAGCACCCTTTCATACTTCCTCAAAGTAAGTTTTACTATTAATATCTAACCACTGTCTGCCACATTCAACAGTGACTTTATTTTTCCGTTTGAACGAGTTACCAACGAATTAGAGTTTCACAGGGTTTCATAAGGACCAGAGAAATTCGCTAATAAAATCAAACTAAAAGAAAGGAACAAGCATACCAAATATTAAAAAATAGAGAAACATGTATTTTGAAATTACAGTTTGTGCCTTTATTCAAGGACACCCCCCTACCCCCCAAAAAAACGCGCCCTCATTTTTCAATGTATTAAATCACACTAGAAGCGAATACGCCGATAACGCGGTCTACAAAGGTGATTTAGAAATTTAGTAAATCCAAGCATGTTAAGAACTTAGTTTTTGGTTTTCTTTTCTATGTATTTGCTTATCCAATAAGCAGCTGCAACGTTCTATATACAACCAATTAGGTGCAAGTTAAAGAAATTGTATCCTTAGAAAAGTCTGCTTTGTCCCTTTAAGGATTTTTACGCATCGAAGAAAGAGTTACCATGGTGACTAAGGAAATAATTCTGATTCAAAATCTTGGTCAAAATGAATACTTGCATTTTGATATATACCTTTCGGCTTGACATATTCACCTGCAGGGATTTATAGGTGGTATATTTTTAAATTAAAAGACAGATTCAGGTAAATAGGAAGGCCTACACACAATTTCTGTGCGTTGTGCCTTAAGATTACGCCGAGGAATTGCCCTGTGGCAGTATTCTCAACGGGATAGTGTAGGGGATTAGTATTTGGAAATTGATTTTTGGATGTTGTTGGAGGGCTGGATTAAGTGCGAGTCTTCGTTTTTCTTGGAGGCTATACCCGATTTCTGTCCGGCATTATGTTGTCTGTGTTTTGGCAGAGGTGGGAGAAGAGCGGATATAATGTAATAATACAGGAGTCCCTTGCAATAACCTTAACCTTTCATATGCTTATCTGGCACTCGGGTTATATTCTACAATTGACCAAGTTTCTTCAAATAAAGCCGTCCATAAGATCATAGATGGCTTGCGAATATAAAGTTTCTTTTGATGTTATCTTTAAATCAATACGCGCTGATATTTTCCATGACATGAACGGCCGCATCTGACCTAGCTTTTGCTTGATGCGGAATTTGTAATACATGTTTTTCAATTGAGCATTTTTTGTTTGTGAAGTTTTGTACTAGACCTAATCTTACTATTTAGGAATGAGAATTGCGTTCTTGCTATCGACCAAAGCTGTATTTCTTTTCGCGATATGAAAATAACTTCCAACACTCTGATGTTATTTTCGCTAGCAGTGGCAATGATCCAACATGCACAGGCCGTGTCAAAAACAACCCCAAAAGGAAATTCTCGTTATATTTCATATACAAGACACTAAAGTAAGTTATGGGTTGGAAGCATGTTTTAAACTACTTTTAGAGATAACATTTTTACAATTGCTCTATCTGTTATAATGTTATCACTATTTAAACGTTAAGTCTATAAGAAGGTTCGTCCTTCCAAATGCGGTTTCCAGAAGCATCACTGCTATTTTCTTCAGACATCACCAGCAATAAATCCTCTGTTTAAAAGCTGTACTTGTTTACTTAGAAATGTCTAGATAAAGGTTACATTTCGATAACATTGTACTAAAATGTACTAGACACGTACGCGGAATGTACTCCTCTGGGATGACTACAGCAAAAGTACATTTCGAGAACAAGGTACTCGAAATTCACTGGAAATGTAATAGTTTCCTGTTTCAAATGCTCATCTTTGGAATGAATATGAATCTAGATAAAAAATGTTAATGCACTAACAACCATATTTTACTCGAAAAGTAATATACCAGTTTCGATTTTGCTTCCCAGGGATGTTTGGTAAAAATGTACTTTTCGAGTAAACCCTACTCCAAATGTACTCAAAATGTAGTACATGTATTTTCCTGTCCAAATGCACATTAGAAATAAAAGGTACATTTCGAGCAAACTGTACTGTACTTGAAATGTACTCGATGTACTTAATCATAACACTATACTCGATATGTACTCGATCCAAACGGTGTACTCGAAATACACACTAAAGCTTCCCGTTCCAAATTTGCACCTCAGTATTGTCCAGAGATAAAGTACTACGTTCCTAGCACATTCTACTCGAAATTGACACTGTATTTAAATACTAAGTACTGAGTACACATTGAGTACACAAAATAAGTTCTTAAAAAGTTACATTTCGAGTACCAATTTGCCAATTACCAAAAGTACATTTCACAACTATATTTGAAATGTACATTTAATGAGAAGTACATACAGTACATTTTGAGTACAATAAAAGTGTACTCGGATTTTACCAAAGTAGTAACGGGTTTGAAGGTCCACGATGAAATTTTTGTCAGCACATAAAGGGTTAATTCTTTATGATGTTAACAATATTTGTTTACTTATATGTGCACATATATAAGCAAAAAAAATTGACAACAGTTTATAGATAAATAAATAAAGATTAATAAATATTCTCAGCTGACTTCCATAGTGCTCAAGGGGTTCCATGGGACCCACTACTACC
This sequence comes from Ophioderma brevispina, assembly GCA_023653785.1. Classification (NCBI taxonomy): domain Eukaryota; kingdom Metazoa; phylum Echinodermata; class Ophiuroidea; order Amphilepidida; family Ophiodermatidae; genus Ophioderma; species Ophioderma brevispina. The sequence continues at coordinate 26,807 of JAMKCH010021971.1, forward strand.
CATTAACGATGAGGCCGATATTATTATTATTATTTTTTGTATGAAAAGAAGTGCATTTAAGAGATAGAAAATTAACAACAAATTACGACAAAAAATCTCATCTGTAAATCAGCTATCGCGAAAAAAAAAATGGTCATCCATAGGAACCCCCCATTAACTCATGTGTTAAGTTTCAAACACCATTTACAAAATATTGGTAAACATGTTTTGTAAAAGGTAGGGCAGCTGACACGTTTACACATTTACGACAATGAAAATAAACTCATCAAAGCAACCAGATATTGCAATTTGAATTGCAAATTTCCAATTATGAAAGTTAATTTTCATCTCATATTTTGTTTGAATTTTTCATTCACCCGGCAATCTCGGCTTATATATGCGACATTCAGCTGAATTTCTGACATAAAAAGGTCATAAAAACAAAATCATCCACATAAGACCCAAGGATTAAAGTACCTGCGTTTAAATAAAATAGCTTAGAATCAGAAATAAAATGCTTGTTTGATGTAAATTTGCATCAAAATTGAAATTGCTTTCATTATTTGTGGAATTTGGTAAAACTGGTTAGTATTTTATTATGAGAGTCTTCTGTTATTATTGAAAAATGTGAGATAGCCAACTCTTTCCATTTCAAAGCACATGAAATTAATAAAAGTTGTGTATGTATGTCTAATTTGGGGGTTCTAAAAGAATCAACGATGTTTTTTTTTTTTTTGATCTAGGTACACTTTAGAAGTTATTTGATAGGCTCAGTATATAATAAAACTTCCAAAAAAGTCACCATCAATGTCTGTTTAAGTAAGAAGATATCTGACAGAGGAAGCCATTGGGAGGTAAACACTTAAGCGCTGGGGAAAATATTTGTGTTTAAGGCACCCGGTTGTATTTAATTGTCCCAATCGCAAATCACAAAGACAACAATTTATAGTATAAATTAAAATTAAGTTGTAAATCAAAGAAGACATGAACAGCTTCAAAGTAAAGTATACTCGGAATGGAGATTTTTTTCTAGATTGCTATCACAACGCTCTGGGCAATGTCGCCGTTTTGACAGATTACATCTGTGTATTGAAACTACTGCAGCCCATCGTACTCTATGATTAATCCCATTTTGTACTTTCAAAAGTAAACATTAACCTTGTTCAGCTAGCCGAAGAACATTATGTATGCGTCACTTTACTAAAGAAAACCGTCCTATTAAATAACTCTTTGAATGAAAGAAATCAACATAAGGGCACGTAAACTTCTTGAAAAGGCAAAGAAAGATGAAAGAAGATGTTGTGATCAGATCTCGTTTATCATTAAAACATCAATTATAATTCCCGAGATAGACAGTGCACAATATATTTATTAATCATTATCAAATGTGAAAAAACTTTTTGTTTCTATTGCATTCTGTCATGTTTGGAAGGATTTCCCTGTATTAAAACGTTCGAACTGACCATAAGAGAAAACATACATTATAATAATTGTCTTGTACTTTTGGAGCACATGCGTGGGTAGAGCGCACATACATGACATAATACAATATTTAAGTAGATATTGTTTTAACAATTTAAGTGTCCATGGTCGTCCTTACTCCCGCCGTTGGACAACGGTGGGTTCACGCGACCCATAAAATAGGCACCTCCCAGTACAATTTTTTCAAATAAAATTACCACACATATGAGTGCTCCTAACCCATTATCAAGCAAATAATATAAAGAGTGTATGTCATTGTTTTGACACCCTAAAATGCAACATAATGAAAAGGCAAAACATTCAAATTTCACTTTAGAAGTTAATTAGTTGTCGATATCTTCCCTAAAGAAAAATTATCCAACACTGACGTTGTTATTTGGATAATCTTGCTATTTGCGAATGACTTTACAATAGGTTTGTACAGCAGCATAGGAGTGCATCATAATTTGTACATATTATCACATAAAGTTCATTTTTTTCTTTTGTTACTAACCTGCCTACGAAAGAATAATTATTTTATTTTTTACTACACTCCCATCGGTAGACATGGAAGAGTGTTCCAAACTATAAATCTCATTGACGGGTCAGCAGATTTTTTTGCCTCGAAAAGAAGATTATCTAAAAGTTAAATAATGAGAAAAAATAGAGTAAACAATATTTGATTAGATATATCGGAAAAAAACCCCAAATATTGAATCTTTGTTTAAGAATTAGAAGAACACCCGTTTGCTTTGATTTGTAAAATGCTGCACTCACTAAATTATCTGAACCTAAAAATTAAGCATTGTAACTTCAACAAATATTGTATTAATCTCTTGTTGCTTATAGTGAGAGCACACTATACATTTCATTATATTTGTCATTTATACGTACTTGCCATCGATTATCTGTCAGGACTTTCTACTACGTGGAATTAAATTACCGTATCTTGACACTGCTATATCATTGCCATGATTACAATTATCCTGAAAATTACGTATGTCCTGTGGTCGTAATAGATACAAATAGGGGCCCAAGGGCTTTTAAGAACACGAATCCACTTAAACAATATGTATATAGTTAGCAATCCTGTAAGCTAACCAAAAAACGTTATCTTTTATTTTAAAGCACTGATAAACCAGAACTATAACAGGTAACATGAACTTAATGAGTGTCGATAAGATAACACTAAATATAGACTATCGAAAAGAGGTTGAAAGATAAACAACTTCACTTACCTCTTTATAACATTCATAGTAATGGAAATCTCACTGGGGCAAATATTCAGTGAAAGATATAAGATAAGGGAAGTATTTAGACGTCTTTCAATCCACACTCTTCATAGTTTGTGGAAACGCGCTTTTGGATGATTCTGTAGCGTCTGTGTCATAAAGTACGTAGTTCAGTCACGATTTCAGCGCTAAAAGGTGCCCTTCATAACTTGTATATACATACACAATCACACATTCACAAGCCTACCAAAGGATAACATCAAAGAAGAACAAAAACAAAAAACCAAATAAGTGTGTAAGGGTTAAATTGACGCGAAATGCCATCTGGCTAAAATACTATTTAGAGGTTAAAAATACCATATATGTATTGTAACCACTCGAGGAGTCCGATTTGTATCTAAAAGAGAACGTAGCAGAAAATAAGAAGTGGCACAGCCCACCCGGTTATTTTGTAATATTGAAAACAAGAGTTTTTTTAAGTTAAAGTTTTGAGCAATTTCTAGCAAGACAGGCAACAAATATCCTATAATGCTATTTCGTTCCCAATCACATCCGGAGGTCTTAATTCACCTTCCACCTGGTGGAATTACAATGCTTCCAAACAATAGCAAATCAGTCTGCTGTCAAAATAGTGACAATTAAGGCGGCTAAGCAAAAGATGGTTAACAAGATGACGTCATTGTGTCGAAGTATCATCACAGGGGATTTGAGCAGTATTGCCTAAAATTACTTACACGCAAAGCTTTAAATTGCGTTAAATAGTATAATAACAGGATCAGATGAGTATTTTGGTCTTTATTGTGGTTGTAGAGAATTTTTCTTTAAACACTACTTAATATGGATAGAATATATTAAATCGATGTCTTTCATTAATGCTGATATTCCGATGTATTATCTTTGAAACAAACTATAAAATACATATGAATTTACTATGAAAGATACTTTAATAAATCTAAATTGTTTCCAGTTTTCATCACTTCATTAGTTTCATCTCTTTTACAAACTGTCTGATTTAATTTAATTAAAACAGCTTTTTCCATAATGTTCCTAATCAAAAATCAAAATACTGTAATTACCCATAGATCACCCTGTAGGAGTTTAGCCTTTCTTAAAGAAGTGACCCAAATAGGAGGAAAAACATGCTTTCTGTAATCCCAAACACGCCTAATGTGGCTAATAATCATATTGTATAATGGATCAAAAACATAATAATAGAGATGTATACATAAACACGGGTAACAACAAAATAAAAAACGCGTCAACAACAAAATTGTCTATTTTTTAGCGTTAGTATATGGTTCAATGGTACTGCTCTCACAGAACGATATAGTTTTCACGACTACGCCTTAGAATCTCTCCAGTTCTTTTAAAGGACAATGTTCCAATATTGATGAGCTCCTTTGCGGTCATACAACATTAATGCAATCAGTGTATATGTTACCCACAACTACTTCATGTCATGCATGAATACCTGTCTGTTATACACCCTCAATAAGATATTGTAAAATTATTAGCAATAAGTTATTTTTGAGCGCAACCATGATCTGATTGAAATATAGCCCGCAACTGATTAAAACATCGTAAGACTTGCAGAACCCATCAACTGACAAAACGCCCTCTTCAAAATGCCCAAAAGTTCATTTAAATACTGAAAATTCAATCGTACATTAAAACATTAAAATTTTGAATTATATATAATGAAAATTTACAGGAAAGATCAAACAGACTTGGACACTACAAAGGTAAAATGTGAGACACGCTTTAAAGCTCAGAGTATAAGCTAGTTATTTTGGTGACAAGCTAAATTGTGCCCTATTGAAAGGTGCAACGAAGTAAAGTCTCAAATAATATAATCAAAATAGGTATCTCGCGATACTCATCTCAATTTTAATTCAAATATTCTTGTGTCTATAGAATTTCAGGGAACGTGCAAATGAAAATAAGAAAGTGCACACAAATTATGATTCTTGAGATGTGCTCAATATTATTAAAACGCTCTAACAATTTAAAGAATCCCCATCAATGTCGCCTTGAAATGTGATCTGAAGTACTTGTACCGGTCGGCCTTGTATCACTTAACGGTAATAGGGTATAGCATCTTCTTGACATGCGTCTCCTTATCCGTCAGTACTAGTACTTAAATACCATGTAAATGATTTACTTACTATAAGGAAGTCAATTCTTTCTTAACCCTACGGAACCTGCAGGCGATTCTGGTCGATCACAGTTCAATATTTTAATTTTTTTCTCAAAAATGCCTTATGACCGTATTCGGGATCATCATGATAACTACATTCACATGAGTCCAAACAGGCCTAGTCTTAGCAGTAGCTTTTGAGATAGCTTAACAAACGCCACTGACTTATGTCTATATAGAATATACCAGCGTGGAAATAGGGATACATTATTTTAGAATTGTAGGGTTATAATTCGTCTACCTTAACCTGAACTTTTAAAATTGTACAGTGTCATATATCTTTGTATTAGAGAAAAGAATAATTAAAGACAAAACCCATCTAAAAAATGTCTTAGAACCCGAAGTGCATAGTTATGTGAAATCCCAGAAGTAATAACCGCCACCGGATGCCAAAATATACAAAAAAAAGACATACGATATACACTTATGTTGCATTGCTACAAAGCTACAGCATGGTGTTCGAAGTATTGTTATTAACACTAAAGCAGTTTTGTTGTGATGTCTATTAAGTATCGAGAGATAAATACTCCCCCAGCCATTTACAAATGTCCTTCAAAATTGCCCACAGCAGCTAATTAACAAGTGATAAATATCCATAAATGAACCTTAACCGCAAGACATGGGAGAAATGCATGCATTCAATCAATTTCCTGTAAAAAATAACTTCATTTTGTGCCCTTATCTCCATTTACAATATTAAGACTTAATCGAATAAACACTTAATGGTACTTTCATCAAATAAATTCTGGCGGGATGACATGCCATTGACCGACCTTAACACCAAAGAACGGATATACATTTTTTTCTTGGCAGACATCTCACTTACAACTTGGCTTCTGGTTGTTGATGTTGTAGGTTTTTTAATGAGTACGTGAATATTAAACGCCCATAAAGAAACAAAAAATTGCATTATTTTGGCTATATTTGGTTAAGATAGCATTTATAATGCTACGACATCCTGTAAAGATCAGGCAAATCAAGGCAAGGCACGACCAAGTTAACACAAACCACAGACAAACAGGGTAATGCATGACAATACAAACAAGACAAAGCAAGTGTGGCAAAGCAAATGCAAGACAAGGTAAGGCAAGCCAAGGCAAGATAAGTTAAAGCAGGACAAAATAAGGCAAGACAAGACAAAAGAAGCTAGGCAGGGGGCGGCAATACAATGCAATGTAATACAAGGCGATACTAGGCAAGTTAGGGCAAATCAAGACAATGCCAATCAAGGCAAGGCAAGTCAAAGCGAGCTTAAACAAAACACGGCAAAGGGAATTTAGGTATTCTAGCTGCGGGACCAGACTATTCCATTACAAAAATGATGCAGACGAATCAAGAAAAGACAGAATTTATCGTCTTTGCCATGCCGTGTTTTTTATAAAAATCGCTTTCAATACGGTCAGATCTGGGTGACACCGCCGTTCATGCATCTGTGTGTAAATTACCATATTCGAAACTTATGGCGTATTCGTAGGTTTATCACTTTTTGATGCTTGCAACCATTCTGTACGATCTTTGTCTTGTCCCGCATTACTATGCAAACTCATTGCTACTATACGACGCCAATGGAATAGATCTCAAAAGGCTCCATCGCTTAAAATAAGCTGCACGTTTGGTGTTCGCATGTGGTCCTGCCCAGAGTTCGTCACTCTTTTGATCACTCTTCACTGGTTTCCTGTTAAGGAACGTATCAGATACAAACTCTTTCTTTATGTGTATAAGTCTCTCCATGGACAGGCTCAATCATAACTTACTGATGGTCTTAATTTGTATATGTGTTGGATAGTAAATCCGATGATACGAGACGAAGGCTACAGTCTTCTTGTGATGTTACGCGGCTTGTTATACCTCCTACAAGCGCAGACCTTGAAAACATACCCATTTCCTGATGCTTAAAATTCTGTGTCCTCTGTCTTCTCTGTAGAGCGCCATATAAATGCATTTTATTATTATTATCAGTATGTACAAAGCTCATATTCATAGATATTTGCTACCAGTATGGAAACAGGTGAAACAAAACGTTTTATCCATTGACTTAAATATACCTAACATTTCATAATCAAGTTAACATTACTGGTCCTCTAAACTTACAGTACAATCAGTATTTTTGTTGAATGAAATAACGAAAAAATAATACGTTTTCGTAAAAGCAAAAGTTCGAAACCAATTCTAACTATAACTAAACAATTTGAGACAAAAGTTTTACAGACTATTTTGTTTACCATTCAAATTCAAAGTCACGTTTATTTTCAGCTTATCATCATGATCATCATGAGATCTATTTTTTGGAGAGACATTCTAAACTGGATAACTCATTACTGATTTTAGCAGAACAATTGTTAGTGCTGCAATTGTAAGTAAGCATCAATTTAATTGTTAAAATACCATGTACGTTTTTTTCAGGATTAATGTTAATGCTAAAATTCAAGATTTTAATAAGGTTTTAAAATTTGCATTTTACAATGTGTGCCATATTTTGAGATCTTGATTTTATGTGCATTAACTTTTGTAGAGAGTGAAACATAAGCAGTATACGGAATAAATCGCAATATTAGACGGTAAATTGAAAATATTTAGTTCTCATGAACGCAAGATAGAGGAACACAACATACTCTCAATACACACACACAGTGTAAAGAGCCAATGAGAGATGTAGACGTGTTTATTATCTGGTCCACCTTTTTAGAAAGCAAGATTTTAATTAAAACTTCGATCTCTAACATACAGCACTGATCAAAACGTGGTGATTTGCGAACACACTGACGATGCTATCTTTCTCAGACAGTCATTTTATCTCACAAAAACTCAATAATTATTTTCTCTCGATGTAGAGCTTTTGCATCAATGCAGTGGAATTTGTTCGCTTAGGGTTCACATTTAGTGTGCGTGCGTGCGTGCAAAAGAAGAAGAAAAGAATCAAACACTAATTCCAATAATTAAATTAAGCTCGAAGGAAATGGAACAAGCAACGATGAACTGGTAACATTCAAAGCTCAAGTAGTAGGGTTATAAATCAGAATCCCATTCTAGGAGTTTGGGGAAGAAGGTTTGAAGATGTTTTCCTATAGTTTGAAGGGTGCTGAATCAGAATTTTTGGGTCCAACCTCTGGGAAATGTGGCCGGGAACTTTGTAAAATAAATTTGAAATCAAGCCAAATTGTGTTTAAATGTACACCAATGTATTTGTCTCATTATATGGATTAAAAAAGGTATAGTTTGTATAGGTTCCAACCTTTAGTTACTCTGCTACAGCCCAAATAAGGTTCAAGGTCATCCTGGGGGTAAACGTTACCCAGTGGCCGGGAACTTTGTAAAATAAATTTGAAATCAAGCCAAATTGTGTTTAAATGTACACCAATGTATTTGTCTCATTATATGGATTAAAAAAGGTATAGTTTGTATAGGTTCCAACCTTTAGTTACTCTGCTACAGCCCAAATAAGGTTCAAGGTCATCCTGGGGGTAAACGTTACCCAGTGCTCCGATTTCGTCGAAACTGGTGTCAAATTGTTCGTCTTGCCTTATATTACAAAGTTTGGCATTTGGTTTTCGTAATTCATGGGCAAAATGTAACAAGGGTCTACAGGGGTCTAAACTTGACCTCAAACTGTATACAGAGCTGTCACCTAAAGACTTGAAATGGATTTTCTGCTTCAGTGTGACCAGGGCAATAATTTGACACTAGTTTCAACCAAATCTGAGCACTGGATTTTTGTTGCCCCAGAATGACCTTGAACCTTATCATGGATGTAGCCGAGTAACTAAAGGTTGGAACCCACACCTTTAGATTTAGATGTCCTTTAGACTTGATGCTTTGGATAAAATAATGATCAAAATAATAAATGGAGAACATAATATTCGATAATGGACAACATATTTCTTTCTTGTTCATATTGAACAACAAAGAAATGCTGAATATACCATTCATCGCGTTGCAAGTACGGTAACTTTGTGATATAAGAGGCCCTCAGACTTGTTGGATAATAGAGTAATCTTTTAAAATGTCGGCGCACTGTAAAATATAATGTCAGGGAAATATTCAAGTTAATGATGGTCTTTCTATTTGTGCTTGGCTCATAAATCATATTACTTTGCGATTCTTTCGACAATATAATACGCGTGCAAAATGTCACTAATATTTAAGTTAAATATTACCAGCCATGGTTTTCTGTTACGTTCAATACTACTGAAATAATTCCAGAGAAGAGAACCTACTAGCATATCTCACTGCGAAGCTTTAGTCTAAAAAATGCATTACGGGTAAGCATGGACAATGTTGCCTGTTTTCGTAAACTACTACAATCGCAGCCTAATCTCCATGTTGGTATTACAGTATTACTTTTTATAACACTAATGCTGAATGCTACGAAACTTACGGCTCAACTGGAAAGTTTTAATTGATGAAGACTAATAGATGTAGGGACGTTAAATCAATAGATGTTGCCATTTTTTAAATGGTAATTATCAATATTACAATCAAGGGAATATGATTTCAATAAAATTGGATCACACAGTAAATTTCTCAATCAAGTTGAATGATTGTAAAGATTGGCTCTAGAGCAGTGCAGAGTTGTTAAACATTCGACTGAAGTGGCCTTGCCTAAGAGGCTCTAAATCTGACTCACTTTCAGGAAGTCATTCCACATGTGGCTAACACTTTGCTATCGATTCTGCTGATAGTGTCTTCCTCGTTGTCTCTTTTTAAGGCTAATAAAACCCTAATCGATGCTAGGATTCTGACAAGCATTTACTTTCTTTCCGTCTGATGACCTTTGCATACATATATTTGGCTGAAGCATAAATTTCTACCAACTCTTTGCTAAAATTACATTTCCAATGCTCATTTCAGGTAACCTTTCCTCAAGACTATCAAGGTATGGTGTTTACCACAGTTTGTTGACTATATATTTCGTTTTCTTCATACTAGTGTTCTGTTTTGAAAAGACGTTATTTCTTGCACACCCTTGCAGTAGTTTTACAGGTGCCTATGACCAATAAATACAAGCAAAGATGTAATTTTAATTTCATTTCCTATAGCTCTGCATACCTGTTTCTTGCTATATTGCACTGACTTCTAGAAATACATGAATACCAAAAATAATTCCAAGTAATGGCGTCATGTTAGAGATTGGTGAGAAATACATTTTTCCTCAAAATATGGAGGGAGTTGCTACCACATTATGAAAAGGGCAACAAAATTGAATCAGGGTCACGGTACATGGGGTCTGAAAATTTCAGGGCTTCTGTAGGTCCTATGAAACATGAAAAACCATTCAAATCTAAATTAAGTTTTGGTAAGGTCAAATGTATTACAGTGGTTCAAAAATGAACAACCGCAGCCTGTAAGAAGAAATTAAATGCATGTTATAGACCGTATGAATGCGCAGCGTGTGCAATGTGTAGTTAGTTTGGTTAAAATTTCAGTCATATTTGTATCCCGTCTGAGATTATTTTGCAACTAAATACCAGACAGTTCAGCTTTTGAAACAAACTGGAGTGGGACCCCGTTTGAATTTGAAACCTTAGTATAGTATTAGTGTTTATGCTAATGTCATTGAAACACTTTTATTGATTAGCAGTGAGGAATTCTATAGATCCGGCATAACTCTGAAAATGTGCACTTGACATTTTGGTTCGTAGTTTTGCATATTCATTGCGGTATTATTGTGGTCGTGAATATATTTCAAAGATTTGTTGAATGGTGGTTCCCCTCTTGAGATGGCTTAATCCTTCATTGGTTGATAATTTCATTGTATTTTAAAAATTCAAGGAGGAATTATTTTGATAATAAAAGTGATGGGTTGCTGGTAGTTTGCCATTGTGAGTAGCATATATAATGGCATAAGCTCCACAATTTACCACTATTTTTATCCCCAAAGGTTGGGAAAATTTCTATTCTTAACATCCCGTTGTGTTGTAGTGGTCCTGAAAGGAAATGTAACAGCTAAAAACCAAAATGACAATAACACTGCTAAGTTAAATAAAGTATACAATTATGCATAATGTTAAACAGCAATTTTTTTTTCAATTTTTTAAAACGACATCTAGCAAATTTGTAGCAAATTCGAGTTTAAACTGGAGTTAATGAAGATAATTTGTACTTTATTTGTACTTTAGAGTCAACTTACACATACTTTGTTACTTGTACCGTAATCAGCAAAATTACAACAAAATTTTTAATTATAAATTTTGATGCATGTCTTTTTTCTGCGAAACCTTTAAATAAGTATTCATATGTATAATAATGATGAAAAGGTTGTAAAGAAAAGCCCCCACAGACATTTAATGGACAATATTTTTTTATTAGAAGTGTGACGTTGTCACTGTTGTTCACTTTAGATACTACTGTTAGTTTATGTTATAAATTCTTTTCAAATTCGGAAAAGTCTTGCAGAGAAACGTTATGAAATGCCATAAGACCTAACGGTTTGGCAAAGTTTGAACACTGTTGAAACCAGAGAATAGCGAATCGTTTCAATTGTAACCCCTTTAAAAAATGCCAATCAACGCCATGAACGGTATTTAAGGGCTTTAGTAACAGGTCGTGGAATTCCGTTGTCTTTGTTTTCTTCTAAAAATGGTGGTAAATAGAAAATGATATCACAATTGCTGTGGTGACATTTGGGTTCTTTCTAAATTTGTCAGGTCTGAGGATAAAAGGAAAAGTTTCCTTTATGGTTTTGTAATCTTCGTTTTCTTTTCTAATATACATAAACTGGGCAGTAAAAAGTAGATAGTACTCAATTGCATGTTCACGCACCAGTTGCGTAAAATGGTCTTATCATGTAATCTCAATGACACTCACAACAAAGAAGTCCCATCGAATGGTAATTGCTTTTTTGTCATTTTAAGTTCAAGGAATGCGTATTAACCCCTTTCCTAATAGTATATTATCTTTTCAAAGAATGTCAAAATTACATCTTTGGAAAATATTGACATCTTTTAACATGAAATTTAGTTATTTGGCCGTATACTACGACATATGTTTTCTAGGTTTGACAAGTAAAACAAAATAAGGAGTATCTATCTATTAGGATCATTATTTGCTTTAGGATATTCAGGTTAAATCATTGGGGGGCATGTTCAGCGGATGATAGCAGCAATGGACTCACCCGAGGTTAGGATCACAAGGTCTCAAGGAAAGCTTTCATACTCTATTATCTCGATCAAATGCACTTGTCGCCTCTATGGGATCAGTAAATGCTTCACCTGTGGCCATGTGGGTCATTCCCCTAGTAGGAATATATGTAGGCAGTAGAAGAACTAATTCTCTAGACGTTGGAAGTTTAAATGCCCGATGGCGGCAAAGATCGAAATTAATGAGGAAGTTGTGCTGTAGTAAAGGTGACCAATGGTACACGCTGTGAAACTTAGACTTCGATCGAATAGATTGTAAGTTTAGGTTTCCTCAAGCATTTTAGTTGTCTTGGCACGTCATTTACCTAATCATCTGACAGCAATCTATATAAGGCCGAACATAATGTAGACGAATTCGGTATTCACTACTAAGTTTGTTCATTTGAACAAGAACACGAAAAGAATAATTATATCCGAGGACGGGTGATCTAAAAATAATTTAGCGCATCCTATTGTTTTTAGGAAATAGAAATATTAACAGAGGAATAGGTTGACTAACTGAACAATAAATAACTACAAACAAACAGCATACAGAGTTTGGAGTCGTATCTAGCAGTATAAAGGTTGGCCAGCCAAACATTTTAATAATAGGGTGGTGACCTATCAGACGATATCGGCAGTATGGTTAGCCAAGACGGTCAATTCGAATGGACCGGACGAGGGGAAAAAGTCATCGTCGAACGGGAAAAAACCGAACCGGAAATAGCTTTCAGCCCACTCAGAATCGGAAACCCATTCGATTTACTACCGCCGCTCGACAGGGTCTATGATGAAGGTTGGACCGCTCTTGGAATAATGCCCATCCAACCGGGAAATTATGAACCGCCTACCATATGCATGAAAGAGAGTCGGTCGTCGCTGCAGCTTAACTAAGATTTCGTGCAATGTACATGCACGCAAGTGGGGAGAAAGCACAATTGTGACGTGGCCTTGCCTAATGTAGTGTTCGTGCAACATATAGGATCCGGTACTATATCTTGATCGTTCTGTTGGTCATCCATTGGATAAAAGGCTCAGCAAATTGGTAAAAATCATACTTCAAACAATTGCGACTGTAATGGGTACGGTAGCAGAAGTGAATGGTACACCGAAATTGCGGGTATGGTAGAGCCCAGGCCTCTCAATGCAAAGGAAAATCATGTTTGAATAAACAAAGACGTTCAGTTTAATATTTTAGATGCTTACTGCTTAACTAATAGCTTAAAGGTTTACTATAGTCTTGGGTTAAAGGTTCCTAATTTAATATAAAAACACATAACCCAGTTCCCAATGTTTATGTCAACTTTTTGTATGCTACTGATACACTCCACTCCTATACATGACATGGACAATGCAATGAAAGATGAAGTTAAAAGACTGAAAAACGAAACAATGAGGGGAGTGGCGAATGGGGTTCATGACCCAATTCGGCAATTCTGTTAATATGGTGCCCATTGGGAAGCATTGGTGGACAATAATACTTAGGGACAGATTGTAAACCAATTCACTACCAGACTGCACAATCAGGCATGTTAGTCGTAATGGGCGGCTTCAAAGTGAACTCGACGAGTGGGTTCTTCACTTTGATTGGGTAAAAAACCACTCGAATAGATTGAATTTCCGGTCGAATGAAATCTTCCGAGAGATGGCAAATGGGAACATATGATAGTGCAATCACAATGTTTAAAATGAGTGAAAAAGAACTTGAGTGCATGAAAGCTGTACTAGCATAATTAAGCAGTATGCAACAAAACTACAATGAACAGTTAATGTATTTGAAGTGACCTGACACGCGGTCGACCGGGAAAGTTCACCCGACGAAATTGGTCGCCAAACAAAGCGAAGATCACACTCGATACGCTGCATTTGTGTTGCTCTCAGTACAAGACTTGAGATATCATCTAGTAACTGATTTCCATTTTAAAGGTTATATATACAAAGCACTAGACTAAAATAAATGGTAATTTTGGCAAAGCATTTGAAGAAGGTGGATGTAAGTCGAGTAGATCGATGAGAATGTTGCGTATCGGAAGCAGGTCTAACCTGTAAAGAACATGAAGTGAAGAGTCCATGGATTAAACATATGGACATAAAAACAACTTATGTACACAACCTGCTTTGAAACCTAGAAGCGATGCAAACGGTCCTTGATAAACTGTTCAGAAAAAAAAAAAAAAAACACTTACACAGTTGGGCCATGACTTTTAAGCTAGAAGCTTACACTCGGCGCCAAAGTCTTGGGACACTTAAGCGCATTCGGGTGTAATAACGTAAAATGTTGTTCAGAGGCCAAACGTTTTCATCGTGTTGTGAAGGGTCTCACATGTTTGATGGCGGAGGGGGGGGGTAAAAAAAACAAATCTCCCAGCTTATGCTTTCCATTGGAGTTTGGAGGATGGTTATATTCACTACAGAGCAAAGTTGCACGCTGATTAATAATATACTAATAATAATAAATATATTGGTTTTTATAAAGCGCCATTTCATCAAGATAACAGCGCTGTTGCCTATTATTATTACGCTGCCGTCAGGAAATCGTTCACAATCATTTCGCTTCATCTAAGCCGGCCGCTGGCAAAGCGCACAATACTATCGGCACTTAGATTGTAATATCAAAAATAGCAGCTACCCGGAATATCGCTGGGTCGACGAAGCAAGTGAGGTAAAAGTGCCATGCCCAAATGCACAACACATTTGGGCAAGGGGGGCCCCGGGGCTCGAACCACAACCTTGGATCATGAGTCAGCATCATATCCACTGGGACCAATGTGCACTAGAAAGTCACGGGGTGTTCAATAGTACTTTTTGCGAGGATTGTAGGCGTTTGATGAAAGTAAGTAAATAGTTCGCAACAGTGATAGTTTTTGTCAAACCTCACAAAAAGTTACATTCACAAATCATTTCCAAAGTTTAAACGGAGCAACAATAAAAAAAAAGCGCGTGAGATTTCGGTCATTTTTTAGAACTCAGAATTATGCGGGGGTTTGGAGAATGTACCGATAATTAGGGTGGGTTATCATCATCCCCTACCATAAATAGAGGCAAGTCCTAAGCTGTGAGAAAACAATGAAAACGTACATGCTATTTCAGGGTGAATGAAGTATCCAGGTTTAAGAACATTTGGAATCTCTAACCCTGTGAGGTGTATCTATAAAGGAGTGCGTAATTTGTAGCACAGCAAAGCTGGAAAAACACTAACTTCATTACCAACAAGTTCCGAACACATAATTTTTGGTAATAAACAGCTAAGTTTGTGTACTTTGTGAAAAAATACTATGCATTTTGCAATTAAATTCTGTAAAAATGGTATGCAGTATTGGGCTGTGAAATCCAGCAAAAAATACCGTTTTTAGGGTACATTTTTCAGGCCTATATGTCAAAAAAATTAAAATGTGAGTGTATTGAATTTACATGAATGTCAAAATTCAAAGGTACTTACACTTAGTAAGACTCAATTTATTACGATGGGTGACCCGAGCACGATCAATTCCAGGTTTTATATATGTTTTTCTTCCCTCATGTGGAAAGAAAATCAAAAACAAATGATTGCAAATTTTGACTTCATAGGTCCAGCGTAAAAATTGGCCATAAGGACAGTGTGTGGTGCTGTGTGTGTGTGTGTTAATGTGGTTAACATAAACATTTAGAGACGTTTTGTCAAAAACATCCAAAGAAAAAACAGTTATTTGGAACCTTAAATATCATTGGGGTATATGAGAAAACATGAACGTTCTATGATCCAACATGTCAATTTGAGGTTAAACGGAGGCACAAGGTTGTAGATCGGATCACCCACCTTTGAAGGGACATATAGAGGTAAAAAGGATTGTAAATAGTACTGCTATCCATTTCTAAACAAAAAAATTATGTAAAACTATGGTACGATACGATTCTGCAGTGTACCAATGTAATTTTGACAAACAAAACTACAGTAGCAGTTATCACAACGACAAAAGTCTATACATTGGGCTATCCACAAATTATCCACACCCCCAAAATTGACAATGTCAACAGTTCGAAATGACTTATGAATTCCCAAGCTGTTTTGACAAATCGTGTTGCATTGTTTTGCATCATGTCATTTTGGGTGTTTGTGGACCAAGAGAACGATGAGAAAACGCATATAGTGATAGTATTCTTTAGGAAGTGAGATTTATTTTCAGTGGGCAGCAGTAAAGTCATGGGAATCACCAGATCATCTTGGTTGGTTAGATATCTGTATTATCTATTCAGTGAAGGTTGTTCATTAACACAATTGGAATATTGGATTTGTGTTTTTTTTTACGATGTTAATTGTGGGAATTCTCATGCAAGGATTTAATGATGGGAATTCCAATGCAATTTGGAGAAGAAAGGTGTGGGAATCCACCCTGTCATATTGGGGTGTGAATAATTTCTGGAATAGCCAATTCGCCAAATATTCCAGTCGTATAAGGGTAAAATTGGGTGGTTGCTTGATTTTGTATAATCCAGCGTAAAAACAGTTAAGATATGGTTCCAGTCTCAAATCAAAGTAGACACATTTTTAGAAAAGAAAGAAAACATTAAAAAACAAAGGAAACCAAGGAAATTTGAAACACAAAACGGCGTTTCCTGCAAAATGACAAAAGCAGATACGACTTTGTTGCACTCACATGACGATATAGGTTAAAAATTCCCTTTTTATTATTGTTGCTTAAAACCCCTGTTTTTCCTGAATTTTGAATCCGGGGGTCCACCCCACCCGCCACCACCTGGAGCACCCCTGGAGAAGTACGACTGCAGCTTATGTTCGTAACGAAACCCTGCCATATTACTTCCCAAAAACAATGTTTCTGATGCAAATTGATAGAAACATTGGAATTTTTCAAGAGGTTAACTTAACCATGCTTCTGGATAGGATCAAGGTTCTTAAAATCGCCGTTCGGTGCCTCAACGTTTTGAAAACGCTTTCATATAGCTGCTGATTATTCTATCTGAGGCATTTACTGCAGTTGTTATCTTTGACTTTTTAATATGAGGCAACATGGGCCATCGTTTAAGTGTTTTGCAAAAAACGCCATAAAAATTTAATCATTACGGACAGTTTAGATACCTTAGAGAAAGGTTTTCTACCAGGGTGTATCACCAAATTGTGCATGCGAATATACTGTTGACCCTGAACTCGACATATTCATTCAACCGTAATTTTCTGAATAATCGTAATACTCATTCTTTTACCACTACAAAATTCTGAAAATAAAGAAATCGCGAAAAATGGATGCAGATATGAATAGTTTTGTACGTTTCCATTATTCTCATTCCAATGGAGTGCACACATTAAACCACGGTTTATTGCGCAAACGAATAGATACCTAACTCATATGGCCAATGAAAAGTGGTTTATTGTGGCCACTGGTATGTTAACATTACTCTATTCTCAAAAAAATAGCAATATAAGCGGTCTTTTTTCTTCAACAATTGTTTTTTTTACACAAAATATTGTGCCAAATGAGATGGCGTCAAAGGAACATTTCAGGATGAACAAGCTGTTAAAACACAGATTTGAAAAAATTTGGGAGAGAGTTCTTGAATAAAAGTAGAACAGAATCGCATTGATCGATGAAAACGATCATTGGATCAATGAAATGTTTTAAAACAAATTTGAGCAAAATTATTGTGGATAAGAGCTTTTTGCCACAACAATATTACAATTAATATACGTTCTACAGTAAAGACACTTTGATGATACTACTCTGACCACGTCCAAAAGTCAAGTTCAAAACGTAAACGCTATAAACGTTATGTATAAATGGGCTTCTTGGCCTTGGCAAAGAAAGCATGATAATTAGGTCTTTTGTCTTCGTTTTCAATGAAGTCTTCCTTTTAACGTTGATTCTACCATTGAACTTAAAGAAATTATCTCCAAAGTCCATCCATCTTATGAAATTGGAGCAAGCTACTGAGTTACACATAGTTTACAATTTAGAGATAAAGTTAGTAAAAAAAGAGATTGTTTCACTATCTAGACCAAGTGATAATTGACCTTTTGAAAGCTTACAATGTTTAAAATAAATTGAAGTCATGCGCTTGATTATCATTAATCACTGAATCTTGATATCTGCAAATTTATCTTTGAAGCACAAAATCAGAAAGATTGTCACACATCTTCACACTGAAAAAACCCAGCTTAATCCAATTGGAATGGGGTAAAAATGTTTAGCCTACAAAATCTATCCTATCTGATTCATTTCTTCATCAAAAGTTCTTCATGTTCCAGCATAGAAAGGAGAAATATCCCAATTACGAAAACATCAATTTGTAATAAATAGTAATGTCAAAATTTTGTGTTCTTCAGAAATTTTGTTTTTTGATACACACGAGTAAAACATGAAATTCAGGCCAGCGAGAGCGCGTTTATAAATAGAAAATGTGTTAGAATGCGTTAGATGTAAGACCCCCTCCACCATCAAAAATCTCCCTACATAAACACCCCATTTCCCCTAAAAACCCCCATTCCCCCTCACAACACCCTATTTCTCCTTCTCAATAAAATATCCGCGTTATTTTGGCATAAAACCTGTCATAAAATGTATATTCCGGGAACAAATAAATCCATTAGAGAACGATATTTCAAAGGGTATGGCTCTTTCTATTAAAATTGAAAAAGTCCTTTATTTGGTACCAATGACTTTAGCGTTTTGTATATAAGATCTTTTAGAATTTGCCCTTTGTGTCTACAATACTGAAAATCACCTAAAATCTCTAAAAAAAGCCTGTACATTTTAATACAGCGTTAGTTTCTGAAAAAATGTGACAACCTGAAAAAAAGTCTAAAAAATGGAGAAAGAGGAATCCATTAGAAGGTGTGGCTAAAGCATTGAAAATCAACAAATAAAATAAATTATAGGAAAAAATCAACATTAGGGACCATGGTCGGGCGTTGCCAGGTATCTATCATTTCTCAATTTTGGAAATGCTGATTGATGGATTACAGCATTTGCCAACGTAAGTGTCATTGTCGCATGGATTTTTTTCGACGGGGAGGGGTGGGGACGGCCTTCTCCATCAGTAAGCGGGGCGGTAGGCCTAAGTACAAATCATATGGGGGTAATTTGATATTGTGTCCCACATCCCAAAAAACAGTGTGGGGACATGTCCCCATTCGTCCCCCCACCGATTGACGCCCCTGAACATACCCCGTATTGTCGTTCCAGATGACCCCCCTCCCGGGTCATGCGGGTGGGAAAGCAGACCAATGGATTCCACTAAAATGCTTAACTAACTGGCAGTATTGTAATTTGAACATACAAAAAAATTAATACAGAATTAAAGTGGGTGTTTGATAGAGTCTAGTATTTTAATGCACTAAAATAAAATACAAGGGGTTAGTTAATGTTAATGACCCAAAAAATGATTAAATTTCGTAAATACTCACATCAATAATTTGTATGTGAAAAACGTAAAAAAATAAAGGTTTAAAATTGTCATAGGTTACCCTTAACTTATTTCATGCCGTGATTGTACAAATAGTAGTAAACAAATTACTCATTTTACACTGTTGCTGTAGATTTAATTGACTTATCGAAGTTGTAGTAAATTGAAGTGTAATGTTATTTAAGGTGTTTTTACTTAATACTTTAAGTTTAAACCAGATTAAAATCAATTAAGTTCATAATTCAAAGATTATAAGTGACAATTTGATAAGGACACAAGCACACACACTTCTTTAACTTTGGACAGCTGAAGCGGTTCAGAGATAATTACAAAATTTCTCACGTATTTAGGCCAAGTCGGGGATTGAAGTTGTGGATCGTGAAAATGTCTCCTTCAGTTTCCTTATATCCAATGTCGTTGTTTTCTCTCGATTCACAAAAGGTGGAACTCTGTTACAAGCATGCACCTGGTTTGCATAGGTCTTTGTAACGCTATATGCATTAAAATCTTGAAGAGTTCAAAGTGGGCTCTACTAAATCAAAAACACATGTTGATGTCTTTATCATTTTGAGTCCAGTTAACTGTTCTGAAAATATGGCTATTAAACGCACAACGCTCCTGTACTGTTATTGGCAGACCCACGAGTAACACAAACCGAGTGGGAAGTCGACGTTGATTGGTTCAGCAACCACACGGACGACGAATTTCAATACCGGTCGACCGAGAATCTCGTGAGGGGTGGGCCCAAGTTGGTACCATATGGGAGACTTTGAAAATATTCGAATTCATTTATTTCAATAATGGCCATATTGCTGTACTATATAAGTTGGCATTATCTGGAATTAAATAGCCATTAACGAGATAATAGAAACCAACTATAGGCTTGTTCTGGAAATCGGACCACATAATACAGTGGTCAATGGGTGATTTTATGCGAGATTAGTTTACGGAAAACTGGAGTTTCAAACAAACCTTTGGAATATAAACGTGGTGGTAATCTTTCAATAAGTGAAAATGTGTGTTGAAATGAACCCGTCATCCTGTCCAGGGCCCGTCTGTAACGTCCACAGTGTAGTGTAATAAGGAAACGCACAGTTAAGATTTCAGGAGGCCGTGTATGTTTTTAGGGGTGTCACTTTACACTTCTGACCTCAACTAGGCCTTTATATCAGTGATTTGTTAACTCAGAAAATCAACAAAATCATCCAAAATTTTAATTTTTTAGTTTTTTAAATATTTGTAATTGCTTTATAATATACCATACAAGTGCTTAGACTGAAAGACAAACAAATAAGGGACAGAATCGGACAATGTTATCATTATGTCCGACAACACGAAGTGAATGGGGGATTCACATCTTTGCCGGTTTCGTTCTTAAGTTCAAAAAAAAAAACAAATTTTGCAGTTGCAAAAATAACACTTATGGATTTTCTATAGACTTATCCTTCTCTTTAAGCGATTCATGCAATTTTTTACTCATTTTGAATGCATGTACTGATATTGTCTTTAATCCTCCCTAATGTCGTGAAGCGTATATATTCTAATTCGCCCATATAGCGAAAAACTCCAAAGCAATGAAGGCACCAAAAGTTATAAAGAGATATAGCCGTACCCAAGACAAAACGTGAGTATAGCGACAAACAATAACAATATGGCAATCAGAGGTAGCACTACTCGACGAGCTAATGATCTGAAAATATTCAACATGTAACAAACAACAGTTGGTAAAGTGGGCTGTCCATGCCAATCCCGGTCGAATGAAAGATCACTGCAAAGTAGGCGGGCCAATCTTCAAGCAATCCCAGACGACCGGAAAGTAAATAAGAACGAGTGGGTTGTTATAGCTGATTGGCTGAGCGATTCAGTCGCGTGAATTTTCCCGGTCGACCGAGGCTTTTCCCGTTCGTCCGGGTCCATTCGAATATTGACCGCGTTGGCTAACCATACGGCAGTCAGCCAACCTTGACTACACATTGCCAATTGTACAGAGGCGCCTCATTTATCATGGTGATATAAAGATGGCATAAAAAGAAATTCGTTGACAGTGTTCTGTGGTTTGAAGTTGCTCCCATAAAGCGATATAGCAGGAAATTAAGTCGCGAATGTAAAAAGAATGTCTGTATGGTTAAGAGTCATGATTTTTCATCAAGAAAATTTCTTTTATTGGTTACCAGAATGTGCTTCCATGTCTTAAAATTGTCTTCTCGTTGCCAAAAATAAAAAAAAAGCAGTCACACCCTTATTTATGACATCAAACCAGATCAAAATATCGAATGTCTATTAAAACAGAAAAGCATTAATTTAGGAATTATGCAATGGCAGGCAATATTTAGATTTTAGTATGGAATGTTCAGTAGCGATGACGCACGTCTCTGTCATTTTTACGATCTTTTGATTTTAAAAATGTAGTTCATATTTTGCCCCTGACGCAGCCATTCATTTCGCGTGATACGCACATGTTCCCTCTTTATTAAGTTGCATTATCAAAATTGACGCTTGATAATGAGTTAATGAGCCACCAATAGTTTATGGGATGGATCTTTGTTCATACAAGTGTCATTGAAATCTGAACTCCCATAGGTGTTTTTGGCTTTTAGCTGTCCATGGGGATTGGACGATAATAGACTTTCAGCTGCATGAAATCTCAGAGGCTGAGTACACCTATTGTTGTGATAGCCCCAATCGGTGACAGGTGATGATGGTTAAGAATATCCTACCACTTTACCTTTTACATGCGTCAAAAATATGAAGTCCCCAAACATTTCCTATGCCAATACTAACTAAGAAGATTTACTAATTTGCTTTTTAAAAATATTTGATTACCTACAGAAAATGACAGCCAATTATCACCGGCTTACTCCGCATCATCTAAGTCCGGTTTGCCATTTGTATGTATCTACGCGTGTGTAAGTTGCCTTACATAACAGCTGGCATTTTATTGGTGAAATTTAATGTGACTTGAACAGTGTTGAGGTTCACGAGGTAACTGTGTCAGGTTTGTTCACTACTGCCCTTCACCTCCGAAACCTGTCATAATAGCCATAGACTGCATTATCTGTAATTAGAAACCTATGACCATGCTCAATTCTGTTGTTTTAGCAATATTTATCTACATCGATTAACTACATAACAATCAAAATATTGGCAAGCTAAATTCCTGTCCGTACAAAATATGAAAGTGTAATAAAAATGTGAGTGCGAAAGTGTTTCCCCCTTTTAAATTACGGTGTTTGTAAACTCTCTTTGTCATCATCGAGCATCACACAAGTCTGAAGCGATCTGGAATTTTGCCACGAAACCTGGTTTATCGATTGAAAAATCTGGTTGAGCGAATGGAGAAAACTGCTTTTTCTATTCAAGCAATAATTTTGTTCGATTTGAAAAGGCAAGAAATCAAGTTTTGTTAATAACTTGGGTTTTCAAATCGAGAAACTCGTTTTTTTAATTAAAAAAATTGAGATGAGAAGAAAAGGTTAAAGATGAACTTGGGTTTCCTCGCAATAATTGAACAAAAACATAACATGCACGAAACTTGAATGGAAGAAATGCTTTTGTCAAAACATTTTATGATAAGAACCTAATGCACTGCTCGACCTGAATTGAAAGAAATAAGGATAAAAGTCTAGGCTCAACTGACTTTGAAGACCTTTATCTAAATATGAAATTAACGCAGAAGGCCTGCAAAGAATTTTTAAAAATGATCTTCTTTCATTCAAATTTATACAATCTGACAAAAGTTAACTCAAACTATTTTTAATGAAAACTAAATGCCTAATTATCCTTACTTTTTTGATTGAAATACAACAATTTACCAACATTCGGTTTATAACTTTTATTTATTCATGTTTAATATATTTTGGAGCTGTTTTATATCCCTATAACGTCTCTTATGTAGATTTAAATGCACTTTTGAAAAAAAATCACGGAGCGAACCCCTGCCTTGGATTGGGGGAAATTGCCCCTAGATCTAACAAGAAAAATAATGCTACCTCCTTTTTTGGCGTTGATCGTCAGATTTTCCTCTAGGGATGTTAGAGATATAAAACAAATGTTTGTTATCGTTTTGTTTACGTTATAATAATACATTTGATAATAATAATTATTAGCAGTATTTTATACTTTTTTCACGCTAGCAGTGTACCTTAAAAGTGTGATATTAACCCTATGGAACAGTCAACAAGGGCACTGGGATTGTATGCAGAGCGGATTGCTATGAGACAATTAACACAAATGGTATACAAATATAATAATAATAATGATAATAATAACAATAATTATAATAATAAGCCATCGGTCCCATGTACAGATGTAAATCAAAGTCAGTTTCGAGAAGAGTAGGTTGGTAATCCCTGACTGTCCCAAGCCGTCCTGGTCAGTTTCGAGGGATACTCCTATTAGAGTGATTAATCTCTGTTGGGTATACCTCTGAGGGCTCGCTCCTATATAAATTGTAATAAATAACTATGCTAATAGTGGAATAAGGCGAAAAATGACATATGCAAGAGATAAAATGAGTTTGACCCCGGGCTGTCTATAGCATAAATTTACAAAAATTCATAAAAGGATGGCGTCAGGGCCAAACATACATTTGACTTAACGCCACTATCAGTGATTTCTTCACAATGTAAACAAATCGAAATTTTCATCAAAGTCCATTTTTTGCACTGTTGTATTGGAAATTGCAGTTGTAGTAAAGACCCCTGTAAATGGCTAAGCGTAACACGCCGTATTTGTCAAGAAGTTGTGATTTTTATGCTTTGTTTACTTAAAGTCGGGATCCGACTTATCCCGACTTTTTAAGGTCTAGAAACAACCGTAAATGGCATCTAGAAGACCGCTTTAAATGCTTTAGCGTCTGTTTGTCACAAAGAACAGTAAATTAACACTTAAGTGCCTAAGGGGGGGCGGGGAGGTCCATAGTACCCAAGATTTGTTTTTCGGCAATTTTTCACTATTTTCGAACTCTATTTTTGTAATTGTGTAACTTATCGATGCGCTTCTTTCCATAAAAAAATTACTAAAATTTCTCGCCCGTTAATGAGATAATTATAGCTTGGGCTTGGGTCCATAGGACCCCCCAGGACCCCCCTTAGGTATCAACGGGAGTGTGATTTCAAAAATAAAAATTAGCAAACCCTGTTGCCAGAAATATTTTTCTGCTTATGTATGTTCATATGCATGAAACAAAATTAATTACATAATCATAAAAAATAATTAACCCTTTATGTGCTGAAAAGAAGCGATTCCATCCTCGAGCGACTGCGCGCCATTGCTGTACAAACCTATGGAAAATACGACTGCCCCACAAAAAATACAAGAATGTACAAATTGTAATGTTTGTGTTTAATATATGTAAATTGGTCTTTCTAGAGCAGATATAAACATCAAAATGGTTTACAATGTGTATGCTGTAGAAGCAGGCTCGCGGAAATATCATACTACTTTTTGAGCGATTTTGACGCATTTCGAAAACAATGATTTGCCCCTAATTTCCAGACGATAAACCGGAACTCATTTATATTGCACCTTTGGCCTTGTCTTGTGCCCCCTCAAAGGTGGTATGAGTTTCATTTGAAAATTCCCTCGGGAAAGTGGTTTCCTTAGGGGGGTTCCATGGACCCCCTCTTAGGCACCAACGTGAGTGAAAACACCTTAAGCACTTAAGTGATAAGGTGGTTGTATGACCTGACACTAGCAATTTCGAGGCAAAATCCGTACTTTGAATTTTGAAAAAAAAAATGACTGATAGTGGTTTTAAGGCCACTTTTTATGCATAACAAAGGTGAAATTCGCCTAAAGGTACATAATAGCGTGATATTTCTTTTCTTTATCACGTGGTTTTACACCTTTAAGCTTGTTTCACACGAAGCTTTGTATCATGTAAAAAAAACAGCACACTTAAATTAGAAGAGGCACCTTTAAAGGACCACACAGATTACATTTGTCCTGGAGAGGACATAACATAAATATCACTGATCTCACACAGCTCTTATACACCATACCTTTCGTCTTCAAAGGATATCTTTTCCCTTGCAACAACTCCCCACATTCCCTAAACTTCACCTATCCATACCTCACTCTAGCTGTCACAGCGACCTCGCATCCACCGCCCCCACTAACCCTGTCCCCCACGTACGTGAACTCCTTCGCCGTTTCCACCTCATCACACAACTTTTCCTCCTGCTTCATCATCCCTCCAGCACCCTTCTCGCATCTCCCACACATAAAATACAGGGTGAGTAAAAAACAAATGACCCTGATTGTGTCCGCCATTTTGAATTTTTAAGTAACATATATCTAACATATTTGGTATCATCTGAAAGCTGGTTCATTATCTTTAATTTACCTGCAAAGATCATTCACATGGTTAGGTATAGACTGAGCTACAGTCGTTTGAATAAAGTAGCGGTTTTCTGCTCTGTCCACGAATTCACAATGAAATGCCAGCGTTCAGCGAAGGAAATCAGTGTCCACAAGAAAATCAGGCTATTTATTCACTGCAGATCTGATTCGAAAGACGGTAGCTCGGCCTATATTTAACCGATTGGAAAGATCTTTGCAGCAATTAAAGATAATGAAATTCAGCTTTCAGAAAATACCACATATGTTAGATGTATAGTATTTAAAAATTCAAAATGGCGGACACAATCAGGGCTCAATTTTTTTTGAGTCACC
This sequence comes from Ophioderma brevispina, assembly GCA_023653785.1. Lineage (NCBI taxonomy): Eukaryota > Metazoa > Echinodermata > Ophiuroidea > Amphilepidida > Ophiodermatidae > Ophioderma > Ophioderma brevispina. The sequence goes on from JAMKCH010021971.1 coordinate 52,861, forward strand.
CTGATCTGCCACAATTGGGGTGGTCACTCTCTTCTTAAATGCAATAAATTCAAAAATGAACTTCAAACTTACGATTTATGTCAAAAGTAGGGGCGGCTTATGGCTAGATTCCTCACAATATATGCAATACCAGGCGAAGTTTCAGTTCACAAAACGCACGTACAAAACGCCATAGACGAGCAGTTTTCTTTTTCACAAAGGGGGCGTGGCTTCGCGAAGTTATTATTGGAAAAATATAAACGCAAAAACACAGAATGCATTAAAACAGAGTTTGTTCGCAGTGGTGAGGGGTAATATTGCAAGCTTAGCGCTTATAGAAGCTCCGCTTCAGTTGCTCCTATCTGAAGCTAGTGACAGCGAAGTAATAATTGCAAGCGCCATTGTACACGTTGAATGGCGTCCTAAATATTACTACGCAATATTTTTATTATTATTATTATTATAATACAATATTGTTATACCTACGATGTAGGTATGTAGATATAACAATGAAGCTTCCTTATTTGTTTGTGGATATTGAACATACAAACTAGACATAACCCATTGTCAAACATGATGAATGCCATATTTTATTATTACGACACCTATTAAGATGTAGCCAATATTGAAGTGTAAATAATATATGTATATCTCATGTTGAAACAGATTGCCAGTGGGAAAATTCTGAATTTAATAAAGTTATGATGAAAAATTATCAATGTGCTTGTGGCGTGTGCAGAAGCATGTTCAACCTTGTCTTTTGACAAAGTACCCGCGTTATTCTGCATTCGTATGCTTTTGCTTAAAGGTGCTCCACCCGATGACAACACACATGTTCTCTGTTTCATACACCTTAATTTAAAATTATTTTAATTCGATATACCATTTTACAGTGAGCGGTAATTGTGTGTATTACATTAAAGACTGATTCAGAGATTCCCCGAGGAGGGCGCCCTCAATTTTCAAAGAAATCGTGTTTTTGGCATATACATAATGCCCGCACATAATGCTTGTCCATATACTAATAACTGTGTGAAATAGCTAAGCTCAAATCGATGTCCTTCATATAGAAAATCACAACTTTGTTATAAAATTCCGGATCCGGGATTTTTGTTATACACAGTATCCTATGGCACGTAATACTATAAATAAATGTTTACTGCATCAAAACGAAAAATCCGATTCATCTCAAACTTTGGAATTGTGCATTTTAGGTTACTATCTTTAGTTCTAGTTGACTATTTTCAATTATTACACCAAAAATATATTTCGAAATCTCTGAGTCAGCCTTTAACTACAGCTTACTGTAAAATAAGTTTCGGTAACCGTAAACAAGTTATATTTTAACTTGCAGCATCTAGATGCAAAAAGAAATTAGGCAAAAATATTTTGTATATAAAAATGAAAAAAATACCCCAAATATCAGGTTTGATGGTGTGAGTGATGGGATCGAGGGTGAGAATCACTTAGTACATTTTCTTGCGTTGCAGTTGTGCAACTTAAGCCATTGAAATCAAATCACTTCAGAGAAAATTTATTACCAAATAATTGTTTTACGTACAAAGAAACTGTTTTTGGCTTATTCATTTCAGCTGAGGGTTAACACAAGTGTAAAAACAATACAAACTTGAAAAGGGCCTCAGTTTTGACCAAAATGAGGGCGCCCTATACACAAAATGTGCCCCTTTAACGGTTTAAGTCACATTATTTACAACGCGTTTTAACTCACGACACCAAAGTCTATTCGTGACATTACATATAACATCTGTCACACCTGTCTATGAATAGCTATCTTTTCACTTAATAGTTTTATTTGTCCGATGGACTGATGGAAAAAAGATTGGAATTCACAGATGGTAACGGGAACAAATTGGGGGATTTTTTTTAGAAGGATAAGCAGCGATTTGCTTATCCGAAACATTGAAAAAATCATCAAAATTCATATTTTTTTATTTTTGTTACTGGCATGGATATGCGAACATAACCTGCAAGTGGTTGGCTTGAAATACGTGTATTAAAGACAAGGCAGTACTTGTATCTGATTCTGTAATTTATATACGTGCGTATCAAAATTCCGACATGAGATCAAAAAAGCCTTTCCCTGTGAATATCCCAGATTTTAAGCGTGATATTGTGCATCATGATCTATACACTTTGACCTCAAACAACAAATATTATGATCTTTGTTTTTATTTGTACTGGTGTAAACTACAATCAGCTGTTTAGTGTAGATTTTGTGACGCCATGGCTATATGTCTATTTGCGAGAGACGGTATGACAAATTTTCTCAAATGCCTCATTTTTTCACTATTTGGTGTGATGTTTCCACGTTAAAGCAGTTATATGGAATTGTACACAATTATCCCAGATTTATAAGTTAAAAAAAATGCATGTCCACATTTTTCGATTCTCTCGCATTATCGCTGCTATTCCCTGTGGAGAAATCCACCGTTTTAACCACCCAATGTGTGCCGACTGCACCAGCGCGGCAATCGAACCCACGACCGTTCGATCACCATAGAAGAGAATCTTACCATCACCGCAAAAAAGGAGGTAGCGTTGTTTTATTGAAAGATCTAGAATCAATATCCCCTAAAACAAGGCAAGGGTCCGCTCCGTGATAAGTTTAAAGCGCATTTAAATGCAGTTAAGAGGCGTTACGGATATAGGAATATATAGGAAATCAGATTTCAGTTCCGTCAACCATCTTATTATTCATTTGATCCCCAATGTGTGTGTGTTTGTGTACGTATGTTTGTGTGTGTTCTAGTACATGATACCTGACCCTCTTACCTACTGTAATTATATTGTACATTAGGGTTGCGCGTAAGCATCCACTGGATCTCGTTTACTACTAGTAGTTTCTTCTGTATCTAAATGTTGTTGTAGTGCTGCGTAGTGGATAGGGCATCCGCCTAGTGATCGGAAGGTCGTGGGTTCGATTAGTGCGCCGACAGAGTCCTAGAAAAAAAATTGCTTCTAGGGTTACTTCGGTGCTTGTCATTAATTTGATTTATCAACATTGGATGTGTAAACAACTGTAAATTTCTCATTCGGATAACCATGTATCATTCATTTGACCCAATGTGCGCGTGTGTTTTAGTACATAAAACGTTACCCTCTTACATACTGTAATGGTATCAATCGTAAACGAAATATCGATAAACACAGAGGACTAAGTACCTTTAAATACCCGAATGTTACATCATCATTATCGACCTCTTGTAAAAATAACAGAATTTGTAATATAAGCATTGGCTACATTAGCGGAGAAAGGAGGGACAGGGAATATTTCCCCAAAATGTATTTTATCTCCAGAGATTGTCCCTCAGTTTGCTCTATGGGGATATCTCGTTGCCAATGGACAATGTTTTTCAACGAAAAAAAGGGAGATATTGTAACCGGCATATGAGGTAGCGTCTAGGCTTTCAAATGCTTTTTATTTGACTGAAATCCGACACTCGGTACAAACATATAGCTGATCAAAGTACAGGAGGTGAGCAAAGCGTTTTGTCCTATACTTGTATTATTTTGGTATTTAGACTATTTTAGTATGTGTTTGACATTAATTTTATATCGTGTATGATTCATGCTGAAAATTTATATTGCATTATTTATTAATCTAATAAAGAATAAAAATATAGCTTACTTTTAAAGGCTTAAGGTGGGTTACCCGATCATGGTCCGATTTTAGTATGTTGTTTTCCTTCCTCACATGAAGAATATCACAAAATATATGAAATCAATTTGGAGTTCCATTGGTCTGAACCGCTTAGATCGACTAAACGTGTACTAAATTATCCCATGAGACAGTATGCGTTAATAATGTGATCGACCACATTTGGAGAAGTTTTTGTTCATAACATCAAACCAAACTTAAAACGGTATCCTGCAAAATAAAAACATTTATTTATAATCATTCGGCAGGCAGACCCAAATTGCTATGTGCATTAAATTCAAGTGACGCCTCTCAGGACAACGGGGAAAGATTTATGGAAGAAGTCCGATTTTAGATGCAGGAGGAAACCGAAGTGCTCAGAAAACCTGCGAGGACAAGTATGGTTCGGCAACAGCAAATTCACATCTACACTGGATCGACCGGGAATCGAACCCGGGCCGCATTGGTGAAAGGTGAGCGACTCGACCGCTACACCAACTCGCCTCCCAACATATGACAAACTGCTTTTGTTCGGCCCATATAATGCTGAAAACATTTTGATAGAAAAACGTTTGTGTTTGTACTTGCATTATGCAACATGGCCCTTTGAGGCCTATCTTAAATTATTCCCTTTTACCATGAAAGGCCCGATCGTGTTGAAACCAAAATTTAAAAAAGGCTTAAATGTAGTGGATCAGATAACTTATTAAGTAAAATTGCTCTGTTAGTGCAGATAGCTGAGTAATTGTTTGATGTTTTTCACAATTGTCCTATGTGTAGACGGCGAAAGGATTTGTTGGATTAAATGACTCATATGTCTTTGCATAATGCCTTTGTCGCTACACCACATACTTCAATCAAACCGACATCACTTTCGCTTTAAGAGGAAGCGATCAGTAAGTCGTATCTTCAAGTACATTGTAGTTTAGGCATCGATAGGTTACTGGTTCACATCAAAGAAGCATTATGTTTTTAAATCTTATGATGTCATGCGATCTCTCAAAATTCAAAAGTAGATGAGATCAACTAAAAATTAGGCTTGAAGCCACGCCACGAAAAGTTGTCTAGATTTTCTTCGATATAGCATACAACCTCTCAACACTTAGGTGCCCAAGGGGGTGGGGGGTTCCATAGTACCCAATATTTGATTTTTTGCGATTTTCTTGTTACGCAATCAAATTTCAAGGAGTGTTTTTTTGCTATTGTCTGATTTATGAATACGCTTCTCCTGATACAAACAAAAAATAAATCCGCCTACGGCTTCATTAGAATAATTAGGTTGGTCCCTAGTAACCCCCCCTTGGGCACTAACGGAATTTTTGTTTTAAACTTGGGCACTTAACACTTAACTGCATAAGGGGGGGGTTCCTAGGGACCCATTTTTGGTTTTTCAGCCGGCGTTTTTTAACGCTGCAATATATTTGGTTTATATTTTTTGTATTTGTCTAACCTCATATATAGTTGCGCTTGCATTGGTGCAAAAAAAAAATTCAATCCATCGCGTCGTTTTTGCGTTAATTAGCATGGGTCCCTAGGAGCCCCCTTATGCACTAACGGAAGTGCCCATGACAAAATTCAAAAATCTTACTAGAGTAACATAAAGTAAATAATTAATCAAAAAATTCTAGGAAAGTATAGTAGGCCATTGTTGTCATAATATTAGCGGTTTACTGTAGGAACCTATGGTAAATTATACAAGTAAACCTAAAAATATAAAATGGCAACGCAGACATTTCTATTGTGCTTAATATGTTAAATATAGTTCATCCTTCACCAATTTAAGCAATCAGCAAAAGTCTAGGTGAATCAGTGCCGTAGAAAATGCAGAAACGAATTAGTGTCTTTTTCGCACATTTTGACGCAAAATTAAAAATCAATGTTTTGCCCCTAATTTCCTTACTGAACAATTTTTTTCAGTTTTTATTCTTAATTGTTGATGTCTTTGAATCCTTCTAACATGTGGTGGATTTCATCTAAAATTCCTTTGGGAAAGTGGTTAAATAATGAATGGGTCCCTAGGAGCCCCCCCCCCCCTTATGCACTAACGGAGTGCAAACCCCTTATGCAGTTAAGTGTTAAAGGTGCCTGTTCCGATCATCTTTGGGACCCCCTGATTTACCGGAAGTAGTATCGATTTTGATATCAGACGAAAAGGCCGCATTTTTGTCATTGTCGTCCTGAAATTTGAGCCCTCAAATCCATTTCATTCCCAAGATATAGACAAAAAACGCCGTTTTAGTGGTTAACCATCAATATAAGCACAGTATTGAATAGGGCTTTGCAACATGCATTACTGCGTCTACCATCAAAACCGCCAGTTTGTTTCCCACGGTACTTGATGGGGTGTATGTGCAAGTGCCAGGCTCTCATATCAAGTAGAGAACACAATACACATAATCGGAACAAGCACCTTTAATGGAATCGTCAGAGACATTTAATGAAGTGACACGTGGAAGAAATCACACTATATTGATTTTAAAAAAAAAATCATTGCAATTTATATTAGTTATACTACACTTAAACAATCATCAAAACGAGTTATGTCATTCGCCTAGATAGATCTTTAAATGGCTATATCTCGGTTTCACAAAAACCAGGAAATGTCACTTTTAAAACAAACATATAACGAGAAAACGAAATATCATAAATTCCGTGCATACAGGTGTCAAGAAGACTAGGCTGTAGAACGCTATGTCTTGACATTGCTTAGTTTTAAGAAATGCGTTAATTTACTTGTTGAAATTTCCAGAAATAACGGGTTTCCAGAAATAACGTACATGTGTCAATGGTGTCAATGAATTTTATGTACAAATGCAATGTATTACGTCCACGATTGTCCCATTTCAAATGAAACTAGTAGCGATTGTGGAATGTAACAAAATGCGTATGCCAAGTGAAACAGTGGTATACGAAAAGAGAATCTAATGACTTTTTTTTTTTTTTTTTTTTCGAATTTGGGTAAGTCATAGTTCTTTAGAAAGCAGAGGTCTTCCCTTTTACAAAATTCTTCCCTACTCCCCATCAATCAATGTTGGTGGGCCTGGGGAAGCTGTTGACAACAATGACTCGGATCAATATTGAATTGGGGGAGAGGGGGTCACCTTTTCCCTAAATCGGTCAAAGTGACCCAACATTTTTTTCGAGGATTGTAGGCTGTAGAACGCTATGTCTTGACATTTCTTAATTTTAAGAAATGCGTTAATTTACTTGTTGAAATTTCCAGAAATAACGGGTTTCCAGAAATAACGTACATGTGTCAATGGTGTCAATGAATTTTATGTACAAATGCAATGTATTACGTCCACGATTGTCCCATTTCAAATGAAACTAGTAGCGATTGTGGAATGTAACAAAATGCGTATGCCAAGTGAAACAGTGGTATACGAAAAGAGAATCTAATGACGGTTATTGCCACAAACATTGCCAAATATTTGGTGAAATGAAACCCATCTCACCATTATCATGATTATCTTAATGTGTACTTTTGATTTTAAAACAGAAATAAACGTATGGAATATCAGCAAGCTGTACACACGCACTCGTCAACACCAACACACAAACACAACCCATGTACGCCTCAAACACGCACTCACATACACAAAAACACTTACAAAAAATTAAAATGAGCATGTATAATCGTTTATGAAGTGTCTTTCTAATATTAAACGAGACATTTAAATTAGTGTTCAAAGGTTATCAATTATGACCTATCGGTACATTCTAGCAATACGTCATTCAGCTCAGATAATCACTTATGTTGTCATAGTTTAACACAGTTTGTATAGTTTACAAATAAAATCACAATATTTTTAAGATGTTCCGAAAATGCTTATCGTTATCTCAAGTATTCAATACTAGATCACTGCTTGTTTATCAGAAGGTAATGGAGGCATGAATCAATGTTTTCAAAATAATAGCATGTAATAAGGCACTGGTCATGAGCCTACATTTACCAAATGATTTTCCTTTTTCGCGAATGTCAGCTTCAATCAAATGTGATCTATTATCCCGGAGGTTTCCAATAGGAATGTGACATAATTCCATTATCCTTCGGTATTCGGATATTTCCCCTGAAGCAAAAATCATACATCTACCATAGGTTTATGAATATGATGAACATAGTTGATGATACACGCGTTTATTTTATTTGGGGCAAAAGTATGAAGATTATACTTATGGGTGTTTTAACAAGCACTGAATATTTATAATATTTATATACCAATGGTATTGTTAAGGATTCATTACTGATTTACTTCTTATATGACATTTCAATAGAACAACTAGAGCACATGTCCCATTTTGATCTTTTGCCTATTGCTTAGAATCAGGCGGCAGCTTTGTAGGATTAAACCTTGTATGCCGCCGTCAACAAGTCTATAACATACATTATCCGCAATCATTAATGTTACTTTGATAATTAATAGTCATCTGTCTAAAACTAAAATATTTAAATATCTAAAATCTCCCTTCTTGTAATTCATTCGTACGAGACTTCATATTACATGAAAGGTAACCTTTAATCAGTCAAATCCCCCCTTTATTATACATGCATAACAAGCCTCCGTTACAATACAGACGACACATTTGCATTCACTGACACATACCAATATTATGAGTTTGTAGCTGCAAAATAATATAAGATTTATTATAATATTGTATTTTGTACGTGATTTTGTACGGTTTTCTTAGATTCAACATATTTTGATTGAATTGTTTGTTTATTCCATGTCAAAGGCTGACTCAGAGATTCGTGAGGAGGGCGCCCTCATTGTTCAAACAAATCGTTTTTTTTTTTTTTGCATGTACATAATGCTTCTCCATATACTAACCACTGTGTGAAATAGCTATTAAAGCTCAAATCGAAGTCATATAGAAAATCACAACTTTGTTATAAAATTTTTGTTTTACACAGTATCCTATGGCACTATTATCGATACATAAATGTTTATTGCATGAAGACGAAAAATCCGATTTGTCTCAAACTTTGGAATGGAGAATTTTAGGTGACTATCTTTAGTTCCACAGCAGCCAGCAAAGTCTTCCCAAAGTCCCGCTGTGCATGGATTACACCAACATCAGGTCACGCACTGCTGCCATTTCAAAACACAGACATTTACTTCGCATTTCCCAAGAAAAATCGATGACCGTGTAGGAATTTTTTTGTCTAAAATGGTTCCTTTTATACCACTCGAAACCGTTCAACAGAAAAAACTTCTAACCGGTCACATATTCTTGTTTAAAACCTTATAATTAAACCCGAATATCAAATTTCCACAGACGCATACTAAAGTCTGTTGTAGAGACTCTTATTTGAACAATGACACTCATAACAATAGCTCAGCGGGATGTTGTCGGCTGCTGTGCTTTAGTTCCAGCTGACTATTTTCATTATTACACAAACAAATTATATTTCAAATCTTTGAGTTAGCCTTTAAGTGTATACCATGTAGAGTTTGACGTAAGTTATATATTACTATGTTAGGTTAGGTCTAGACACCATACAGCCTAATCCATTTCGGTCAAACAAATGTTCTAATTCATCTTCTATCTAATGTTTAATATATAAATTATTTTTACCCAAGATACAGAAATAACCCAAAATATTCACAAGACAATCATATAGAAAACGAATTGACATCGTTCATATAACGTTTATTTCAACCAATTATTTCGTTTAAGCCATGCAGGTTATTTTCCAGTAAAAGCATAACGTTTTCAGAAATTGGTTTTAGCGTGTTTCGTTTTTGGTAGAGGGTTTGCAAACGTTTGTAAACCATTACTTCTTGTCAATATTGGATTATAGGTTTAGGGTTTAAGGGTGAGTGCATATAAGGCTTTCTTGATTGCACAGGATATTGTGTACAAATGGCGTTTACAACAAAATTAAGCCACCGTAGCTAGCAGACCTTTGTAACACATCTCGAGTACAAAAGGTAAGGAAAAATAAAATAAGGAATAGTTTTGAGTGTCTCAAATGCTTAGTTACTGAAGTAGGGGTGAAACAAAGTCAAGCTCCGTTGAATGCAATGGACTTTGTCCTTCTGTCTCCACTATATCTGTAACTAAGCATTTAAGACAATCAAGACTATTCCTTGTTTTAATCCTATGAACTCCACCAATAATTTGCATCATTTTTTATTCCAAATCAGAACAACTTTAAAATTTGACCCTGTACAATTGAAATTGACCCCTTTTATTGATTTTTGCTGTTTTTAACATATAACTCTGAATATTTAGGCTGTAGATAGTACAAACCATACCTTTCTAAATCCTTAATTAGACAAATAACATAGTACACTTTTCAACATGATTGGATTAATTTACCAAATTGACCCCTGCACAATCTTTGTACAGGGGTGCCTCTCCTTAAGGTACAACTTGCAGCACTTAAGAATCACTTTTCAGGGGTTCCTATCAAGCAGTCTACATAATTAATCATTCAAAGCTTTTGTACTTGAGATGTGTTACAAATGTCTGCTAGCTCCCGGGTTACATGTTTTAATAACGTACACAAAATACTCACAAAGCAAGCATATATTGGAACGAAATCACAATGCAGTGAGAGAGGGTATCATGGGAATGTAAAACAACCACGCAGTGCAAGTTTGCACTAGCCAGCTGCCCTGGTGCAAATATTTTACCAGAGCACGAAGGTATTAAACGTCACGCAAATGTTATCATATACTCTTTACCACATGCACTAGCGTATGTTGATCAAAATTGAATGGAGAAGAATTACATGTGCGACAAAAAAATGCATTAAATAAAATGCATGATGAATGTAAGAATTTATATATTTTAATAATTAACCTTGTAGTATTTTACATTTTCTACTTCTTTCGACATTGGAATGGCTTTACCGATATTAAATAGGAGGGGATTTAATTTCGTTGGAGCGTACACCATAAAAGACCCTGACTATATTTAAATCACCAAATATAAACCGATTCTCTACTTCAATGAATCCCTCAAGATTGCGTTTGACCCCGTTTGAGCAGGTCTATGTACCCTAGAGGAATTCGGGGTGATTACCATCGTAAGCGACTGACAAAAGAAATAAACACTGCGTAGGGAATAGTTTCTTCGATTGAAATGAAGAAAATAGTGGGCATATTGTGAGATTTAGTTTCCAGATTAACACGGAAGTCGATAGGAAATAGGCGGTTTGATCACACATACGAGATTCAAGTAGGGGAACTTATCATGATGCGTGTGCAGTTTGGATGGCTTGAGCGGAAAGTCTAGCCACTAAGGCAGTTACTCATCTTAATTACAGGAAACTGTATCCTATCCTGTCGCGAGGTGTGATTGACAAATCTTTATATGAATTTCCTTAATGACTACCAAAAACTTCATTTTTGTTTTCCCCCTGGCAAACATAATTAAACAGTGAATACAAAAGCATCCTCAAAAGAATACGATTTAATGTTGCCAAAATGTGGCCTGTTCTTTCAAATTCTGGACAAAGTGGCTACAGTACCTCTGGCCATATGATGCGGTGAACATGTCACAATTCAAAAAAGATCTCCAAATCATTATCAATCAGTATTCCTTGCTTACGCTGTTTACTTTTACTGATCCCTCCTATACCGACGCTTTACAGACTATCTTTGGGAATTATCATGAAATCATGTGATAGTAAAATCCTGATTCTCAATAATCGCGGGAAAAACGAAAGTGACGTATGCATACACCCGTTACGATTTGCTTTCAAAGGTATCAATCGTATCCAATTGAAACAAAATCTTTACTGTTCACGAAACAATATGAAGGCAACAAAGAAACAATATGAGGACAATTTATGTCTTCATATTGTTTCTTGAGCAGTAAAGAAGCAATATGAAGGCAATTTATGCTTTTAATTTACTTGATGCAATCTGCGGATTCGAAACCGATTATTATAAAATGTAACTTAACTTTTCAAAGATTTCTTAAAGGAATGTATTGAAGGAGATGCTGGTTTTGGTAAATGCACACTGCTTTCTAATGAATGTTTACTATGTGGTTTAGTAGAAAGCATTTTATTACTGGGAGGATTTGTTACTGATGATCTTTTTATATTTTATTGGTATTTTAATTACAAAGATAGTTGTTTGTATATCTTTTCTTCAAGAATCTTCTTATTACAATTATGTAATTTTGACACGTCTATGATATAACAGACTCACCTGCTATGCCAGTAAAAATCTCTTATGCTATACTGTGGAGAACACAATTGTGACGGCCACAGTACTAACACAGATTGGTTATGGCCAACGATTGTTCAATTAAATTAGAAGTCCTTTGACACTAACTGCTTTTAGTGACCTTTATAGGAGTGAAACCGTATTGGGAGAGTATTATTATTCTGGTCTTTGCCGGCTGGCAATCTTGAAATTGATGTGACTTGTGATATTTTTGGATTGAAATTTCTTCTTTTTTTAACCAAAACATGTCTATTATCAAAATGGCTGTAACTTTAAAAACATGGAACATTCATATTTCCTGTAGTGAAAACCTATTACATTTTAAGACATTTTCGATATGATTGCAAAGTGATTAGGGATTTGGAATATTAAAAAAAAAACAGGAAAAGCACAACAAATACATCGATGTACAAAAATTGATATTTCGATAAAAAAAAATCATTGATGACGTCTTTCTTTGACCTTTGCTTTTGACCTATGACCTAAGACATTTACTCATCATAATTACAGGAAACTGTATCCTATCCTATCTCAAGGTGTGATTGACAAATCTTTGTATGTATTGCCTTAATATGTACCAAAAATTATTTTCCCATTGCCTTCCTCATTTACTTACTGGCAAACATAATTAAGAAGTGAATACAAAAGCATCCTCAAAAGAATATTATACCATTTATGTTGTCAAACTGTGTCCTGTTCTTTCATATTCTGTAAAAAGTCGCTATAGTACCGTTTACTTTCAAAAGTATGTAGCTGTGCTATCAATCGTATGCAACTGAAACAAACTTTTTACTGTTCAAGAAACAATATGAACGCAATTTATCCCTTCCTATTGTTTCTTGAGCAGTAAAGAAACAATATGAAGACAATTTATACTTTTAATATACTTGATGCGTTCTGCCTATTCGAAACCGATTGTAATAAAATATCACTTTATAAGATTCCTTTAAAGGAATGTTTCGAATGGCATGCTGGTTTTGGTAAATGCACACTGCTTTCAAAAGAATATTTATTACGTGGTTTAGCAGAAAGAAGAGCACAAACAAGTGAAAAAGCAATTTATTACTTAGAGAATTTGATTTGTTACTGATTGTCCTTTTATATTTTATTGATATTTTAATTACAAAGATAGTTGTTACAATTATGTAATTTTGACACGTCTATGGCATAACAGACTCGCCTGCTATGCCAGTTTAAATCTTTTATGCTATACTATGGAGAACACAATTGTGACGGTCACAGTACTAACACAGTTGGGTTATGGCCAACGATTGTTTCAATTAAATTAGAAGTCCTTTGACACTAACTACTTTTTAATAGTTGTTGTAAACACTTCGATGACCTTTTAGCAGTGAAACCATATTGGAATGTGGAAGTCCTTGATCAACCCAAAATTTCAGACTGAATAGTTTAATTACCATAAGGTAAATTAATCTATTAAATATATTCTAGTCTTTAAATTGTGCCCGGCTGGCAATCTCGAAATTTATGTGGCTTGGGATATTTTGCGTTAAAACGTCTATTTTTAAAGCAAAACATGTCAATTATTAAAATAGCTGTATTTTAAAAACATAGAACATTCATATTTTAATACATTTTCGACATGATTGCAAAGTGTTTAGGGATTTGAGCCTATTTCCACAAAAACAAATGATTGAAAGATTGATATACCGATCAAAAATGGCATTGATAACGTCCTCCTGTGACGTTTGCTTTTGACCTATGACCTTTTAAAATCACAAAACCAACCACAGATGCATGTGTGTTTTTATTTTGTACCAAATATGACATGAACAAGAAAAGTATTTAAAATAGATTAAGTACTTGAAGGTACATTGAAACCGATTTAGATTGTGCAGGGGGTCCCCAAAACGTTGCTCCGTACTAGTAGATGAAATAAACGATTTTTGTTTTGCAAAACTGAAAACATGTTGCTAAATTAATGTTATCAACACACACACGCACACACATTTCTTCACGCTTATAGAGAATTTTAGTTTGTTTCTATAAGACATTCCAAACTGAAGATATCATGAGTTTTGTTGAAACATGTAATTTTGATAAGTAAGCAGTTTGTAACAAATGTAACAGTTTGAAATGCTATCTTGTCGTTTCTTTCTTTATATCTTTTAACTTTTCCATTCTTGATGAAGTTATTTGCTGTGTATGAATGGTTATTGATTGCCGCGTGTAATTACTAAATAACAGAGCATTTTTACACTCTGTCCACGGCATCCCCGGGACAGTATCTTAAAGGTATGAATAGCTTTCAGATTTTATTTGGTTCCATAGTTCCATATTTTCTGAATCAAGACATTGTTTGCCAGTTAAGGAAAGGTTTGGCTTATAACGTAATGGAGTCATCAGACGTGTGTGGTATTTTCAAGATGGTGCACCGCCTCATCGTCCTGTCATTGTAAGAAATCGTCTACAAGAACCAAACTCTCCTTAACTTGAAATCAGCATCTTGGTTCAGAATGGAACCACATGAAAACTGGAGCGCTTGTGTAAAACTGGTCTTCTCGTGTTCATAGAACAATACTTCTTTCCTTAAACCCTCGTCTTACCAGAAGGGGGTGGTTACCACCCCCCCCCCCCTTAGTGAACTTTGCTCCGGTGCGCTAAATGGCAAACGCTTTCGTAAAAAGCTCCATTAATCCTTGTCTCATGTCCTCATCCTTGTCCGGTCATTTTAGCGAAAAAATGTGAAGGTAGCACCTTCACCGGGGTTAGGGTATGCCGACAAAAGTCAAAGGGTAGGGGGGTGTTGCCACCCATAATATTTTATGGTACATTTTTGAATATTATGCACATAAATGGCTCTAAACTCTATGTTTATGTAAAACTAGTCAAATGCCAGCATTTAGAGCTAAACGCATGAAAATCCGATATTCCTACCTTTTGTAGCGCAAATTGGATTTTCGCCTATTTTTTGTGGAAAATGCCAATTTTGCCGATTCGTGAACTATGACGTCATTGTGCGCCATACTAGGTATTTTAGTACTTATTTTGGTATCATGGAAAGAGAAGGACCGTAGCTATCCACCGGTATCAAAATCATAAGCATCGGGGTGCTTTTTATAATAACGAATTCTCGAGGGGGGTTGTAACCACCCCCCTCTTGGTAACCCGTGGTTGACAAAAAAGGCTTGGTAAGACGAGGGTTAAGTACACAATTGAATTGGATCATTCTTTTCTTGAAATGAAGCTTATCAATTACACTTTTACATTATTGCACAAAAACTTCTAACTTTTTTCCGTTAATCAATCGGTTTTTTAGGAAAATACTCTTCTTTTTTCTAAAACTCGATTGACAGCATGTATACGATGTCCTATGGTATTTAATTGCAAATTACTAACACGGTCGAGTCACTCCCTTCAATTGTTTGTCTATTTTAGTAGGTTTAGCGTATTAGTAGAAATCCAATACGCACCATAAGATACACATTACTCATGTTGCCCTTGCTCTAGCAATTGGGAAAAATAAATTTTTAATATGTTATCGTGTTTTACATGGAAACAAGTAACGAATTTGGAGTTATATCGTTACAACTGTTATTAGCATCATCACGTTCTGCCACCATGATAATTTAGAAGCTTGAAGACTTTGATTATCCTGAAATCTGACAAGGGTAACACTGAATGAGGAGTTCTGATTTACTTATTGCGATTTGAAAGTCATTAGGTTTCATTAACTCACGTCTACCTAAGCCATTTTTTTGTAACAAAACTCCCGATTTTTCTTACTGAACACCCCGCTTCCTGTTAAATTTGGTACCACATTATATTTTAGACTTTCATCATCTTCCATTGGTACGGAAATAAGTATACCAACATCCCCATTAACCATGACGTCATATGTGGAGGAAAAGTCCGAAAATACTGATATAGGGTGGAAATTGATATTTTCGCAATTTAGCGCCTCCAAACGCCTTAATATAGCTCTAAAATACTGCCATTATATAAAACTAGTCATTTCCCATCAGTTAGAGTCAAAAAACTGCATGAAAATCTGATTTTCCTAACCTTTTGATATCAACGGAAAGACGAGGACCATAGCTATCTATTGGTACTATACTAAACAGTTCTGTTGCTGTTCCCCCCCCCCCCTTGTTGTGTTAGCTACATGTTGTGGTACCTTCTCTTCCGAAGGGGTGGGGTGGTTGCCATCACTTTGGGATCACCCTGTATCCGATAGTCTTTGGACCCCCCTGATTTACCGGAAGTAGTATCGATTTTGATATCAGATGAAAGGCCCGTTTTTTTTTTTTCCTCATTGGCATCCTGAAATTTGAGCCCTCGAATCCATTTCATTCCAAGATATACACAAAAAAACAAACAAAACCGCCGTTTTTAGTGGTTAACCCCCCCCTTTATTAGCCAGTATGATCGCTTGCAACATGCATTATGCGTCTACCATCAAAAAACCGCAAGTTTGTTCTCCCCAGTGTACTTGATGGGGTGTATGTGCAAGTGCCAGGCTCTCATATCAAGTAGAGAACACAATACACATAAATCGGAACAACCACCTTTAATCAGTAAGTTAAGATAAAGTGAATAACATTCGACATTCTGTTGTTTGTTAGAAGAGAACCATGAGTGTACAGCACATGGGTTCATGGGTTCAACAGTTGTGTGCGCTGGTCATTTCCAGGAAAAGATTAATAAATATTCATCCTTGTCTGCCTGGAGAACTAAGTAGTTAAAATTTCAAAACAAATATAAATTGTATTATGTAAATATACCGTTCTGATGCTATCCGCTAGGAAAGCGATGGACACCTTTCGGACCTGACGCCTATAGATGGTGTCTATCGCTCCTCGTACCAGCCATGCTTGTTGGCTCAATTAGTAAGGGCGCCGTCACTAGTAATACGGAGGTTGCCGGGTCGAGTCCGGTCAATCGCACATGAGGTTTTTTTTCAACAGTTGTGTGCGCTGGGCATCTCCAGGAAAAGATTAATAAATATTCATCCTTGTCTGCCTGGAGAACTAAGTAGTTAAAATGTCAAAACAATACAAAATGTTGAATGTATGATGATGTGTGATTTAATCATGTAAATAAAACAGCCTGATCTGTCAGCTGTAAAGATTCGGAAGGCTTTATTGAAAGAGACAACTTTTTTTATAAACAAAAATTACTTATTATTATCAAACTGTGCACAATATTGTACATTATCATGTTTTGAGGAGTCAGTGTTGAAAACTTCGGATCCAAAACGGATCATGATAAAATTGGATGATTTTACGCCCAATATTAATTGGTCTCGTATAGTTTTAAAATATTGGGCTCGACCACGTCTCGCCCAATATTTTGCACTCATAGCTCGACCATTAATTTGGGGCTAATCGATCCAATTTTATACACACATGTACCGTTGCACCATGTATTTGCAATCATGTAGGTTCAAAACTCGATGTATCAATGAATCACTTACCCAGGTAGACCAGTACTGTTAATTGTCAGCAAATATGCAAATAGCTCACAATCATGAGCAAATAGGTAATGGCACAGTACGTAAATATGACTTTGCTTACATGCACAAATGCGTCACTACCCACTGCCAAGATTCTTATAAAATTGATAGATTAAGCCCAAATTTATTGGTCGAGCTATGAGTTTGCAAAAAATTGGGCTAGACGACGTCGAGCTCAATATTTTAAACGTTTGGGCGTCAATCATCCAATTTTATGATTATCATGTTTTCGGATCCCATTATATTAACACTTGGACTCTCAACCATGATAATCGCACCCAAACCGGACTTTGGAATCTGGTAGAAGTTCACATCTTAGTATTATCAAATCAGGGTAAATGTGCAATGAACTTATGAATAGAAACCAATAATGATAACGTGCGCGGGTTTAACTTGCATGCCCCTACTTACAAACCTGGCAAGTTTTCACAGTGAGCGCAATATTTTAATACTCATAGCAAGAACACGAATAAATTTTTGGCCGTAAATCATCCAATTTTATGATTAATCATGTTTTGGATCGATATGTCACCTTGGACTCCTCAAAACATGACAATCATTAAAATGAACACAACACACGAACAACGCACATACCGACGGAATCTGTTGTCGCAAATATCGCCATGCTTTTTAAGCCGGGGGGGGGGTAAAATAATCTACATTAATTAAAATTTTATTTTATCAACATCTAAGTTCTTCCTCACTGGCAGGATTTATTTCCAATCAATCGGGCAACGAACCATTATCTATACCTGGAGTCCCTCTACTATACCTGTTCGATGCTCAAAGTTTGGGGTGACGTAACTGCTCGTGTTTTCGGTTTTTGCAACCCGAAAACGCACCGTCGAACCTTGAAATTGCAGTATTTTATGCACGCGAACAAGGCGGCGCCATCCAAACACTAGAGCGAATGCTAGGTCGCTGGTCGCGTCATGACGTCACCCCCAAACTCAGAACGAACAATAGTACATGGGGAAAGTAATGGATGTTTTAGTTTAGTTTTTTTTTCATATACAATTTTGACACCAATTGTGTTTTTCCGATACAGAATTTTATGGATGATCTGAAAATCATGGTGTCATTTTTTAAAATGTGTTCTTGGGGTTTTTAAGGGGCACAATTTGTACGGGGTAAACAATATAAAGTGTTTAAATTGTTTTTAAAATTTTATACCAGTCTGACCCTGGGTCATAGCTTTCTAAAAAGGTACAGTTTGCCATAATTACGACCTATTGTGTAGTTTACAATAGCTCAAGAAAGGTCCAGGTCAATTTATAGACATGGTCGATTTTGTTTGAAAACTGGTTTTAAAATCGTTCATTGGGTCATACGAAACTAAGAAAATGTATATAGATTTCGGTGTTTACCTTTTAAAGTGAGACTTTTAGAGTTATAACTAGGGTCTCCCATAGACCATGTGGGCCAAGGCCTATTTGTCTTCTTAATTATTATCAAAACGTCATTGACAACGCGACCGTTATATTTTTCGGCTTTCTGTACAGTTAAGACAACCAATTTGGCACCATTTTTGGGAACAAACCGTTGAATCTGAAATTTTACCCCCAGTGTGACCCTGAACCTGTTTTGCCTGAAAAAACTCTTGTACTATAATCTAAGGTAGGGCAAAAACTATACCTTTCTGTAATCCTTGAAAGGTAACTGCTGCACATGATGGTATACTTTAAAAAATTTTGCCCGTTTTATATTTTGCCCCGTTTATTAAACCAGTGAATCTTGCCCCCCCCCCCCCCTAGAATTCATCAAGCACACATTTTAAAAATTGACCCACCACTGATTTTGGAATCTTCATCCAATTTTGATTTAGAAAAACCTTGGTTGAGATTGTCTATGAAATTTTCACAAAAAAATACAGGTCCACATGTAAACTAAAAGTAGATATTTACTCTGAAAGTAAACAGAGGAAAAAACATCGTAATTGGCTTTGGCTTTCACCAACTTCTTAACCCAGAAAGAAAATTTGGAAGAAATGACTGGTTAAATATGATGCACCGTGTTTGGAGCAAAATATCCATTTGAGAAAGGCTGAACGCCTCAAGATAATAACGATAATACTTATCAGCTATATCTGAGATTATATGTCTGTGAAAGAACTGGAGATATAAAAATAGAAATTCAATTTGAGTGGACAAGATATGGTGCAAATGTAGGGAATCGTCCTAGTTATTACTACCACTCAGGCATTAGCTTTTCTGTTTCGATTATGCCAACTCACACTTCACCTTTAACATTGTATTAGATTTACACACCTAATAAATCTGATACTAGCAAGCGCTGTGCATTCACATACCTGGAATATTGTAACATACAAATACGTTTCGCGACTAAAAGTTGACGGTCGACCGCGAGGTCATTCACTGCATACTGCAACAAGTAAAACCTATCTTAATTGGTCATGCCACAACAAATAATTGCATTTTTAACAGTAGACACGGCTTACTTCGGCGTGGTTAGTAGGACGCCAATGATCCTAAAATTGAGCATGGAGATATCGCGTCCAAATAGGCAACCGGGCCATTAATGTCCATGTTTATTTCTGCTGCCACTTCACAGATAACGAGTCAGGGGCTTTATGAGAAAGTCGCTATCCGAAAATGTGGCTGAAAAACAAAATCTAATACTTCATTTCATTTTATTTAGCACAATTACATTTTAATGTTTGTTTTA
The DNA here is from genome assembly GCA_023653785.1 of Ophioderma brevispina. Classification (NCBI taxonomy): domain Eukaryota; kingdom Metazoa; phylum Echinodermata; class Ophiuroidea; order Amphilepidida; family Ophiodermatidae; genus Ophioderma; species Ophioderma brevispina. Next base: position 72,845 of record JAMKCH010021971.1, read on the forward strand.
TTACTATTAAATATCCTTTTTAAAACCAAAGGGTAATGGTTTCGAAAATCTTATGGAAAGTATTTTTAAATACGAAAAAGTAGATGTATTTAAAATTAAAAAAAAAATTAAATACATCTACTTTTTCGTTTACATATTACAGCAAACTGAAATGGTATCTACAAAACGTTGGTTCAGGTGAATTCTTATTTTCGACAAACTGCATGATGATTGGACTAATGAAGTCGCTTGATATTCCCTAACGGCTTAAATGAACGTATAAAGTGAAGCAAATATTTGCATCGTTGCTCTAGCAACTTATTACTTAGTGTTCTGAGAGTTGAGCCACAGTATGTTAATACCACGTTTTAGCTAAAGATTGCGCTCTTAAATTATTGCACAAATTTATTCAGACAATTTATTAGTTTGTACAGATCTGATGAAAGAACTTACGATCGATATAGGAGAGTGAGGTGTGTGGCTTTTGATCGATTTTTACTCAGGTGTTTAAAAAAACAGATGTTGCCAGTATTTAATATGGAGAACTCCCTTCTGGATTTATTTCAATGTTAAGATGACACCAAGTTCAATCGAGAGGAGGTAAAGATAAACTGTTGCTTTGATTTTTTTTTAGTTTAGTTTAATATTTAATGTATTTTTTATATTTATTATATGAATGCAAGACCAACTTAAGTGCATATTGACTAATTTTATAGGAAGAACATTTTTGTGTTTGTATTGGCGTCTATAGCTGGTGTGTCCATTATAGCAGGTAATAAATTAGGAAATGTTTTTGTATGATTAAATTAAATAAAATTTCCTCACTAGATAAGCGCAATTAATATTTTCTTTACAAAAGAAGAGAACGGAGATGTGAAATCATATTTTTTGTTAATATGCCACGACCAGAACCAATTAGTCACTAGATACTTCTGACATAACACCAACTCATTAAGAATGAAGGAAAAAAAACACAACAACAACAACAAAAACCAACGTAACGCTACTTCTGGTCCTAAAGGACACGGATATTAATTACTACTCTATTTAATGGAGGATAATCACACTTGCCAAAACCTACTCTCCGAAAACAATGAGATGTCATTTGTGCTTGACTGAAAAGTACTATATCATATGTAAACTTCTTCTGTCAACTCTAAATAACAGAAATGAACTTGTAAGTGTTTGTAGACACAAGAGGAAGCATCTTTTGTGTAAAAGATCCTAGTAATATTTGGTTCTTTTAGTACTACTTCCATCTCATTCTACGCCATTTGTTATTGTTATATTGACTTTCAATAGCCACTTAAAGGCTGACGCAGAGATTTCCCGAGGATTGCGCCCTCTGTTTTCTAACAAATAGTATTCTCTTGCATATCCATATCCCTCCTTAACGGTCCTAATCGCCTTTTAAAAACCCACCAAAAAATCACGGAGCGGATCCCTGCCTTGCATTAGTGGGAAATTGCTCCTGGATCTGACGACAAAAATTGCTCACTTTTGCGGTGATTGTCAGATTTTCCTCCAGGTACATTAGGGATATACATAATGCTTGTCCACACACAAATCATTGCGTGAAAAAGCTAAGATCAAATCAATGTCCTTTCGATAGAAAATCACAAATTTGTATAAAATTGTACAAGTTTTATACACAGTATTGTTTACATCAAAACGAAAAGAAGAAAAATCCGATTAATTCTCATTATCATGTTTTGGGAGTCCAGTGTGTGAAAATATCGGATCCAAAACATGATAATGATAAAATGTGATTTTGCTCCCAATATTATTGGTCTCACTATGAGTTGTAAAAAATTTTTGCAACTCATAGCTCGACCATTTAATTTGGGCTTAATCGATCCAATTTTATATCAAACTTTGGAATTGAGCATTTAAGGTCACTATCTTTAGTTCTAGTTATATTGTTTTCATTAATGTGGAAAAAATTATTTCTCAAAATCTGTAATCCGCCTTTAAGTTGTATTGCCTTATATCATGTTTATGTCTCTTAAAGGCACTAGCAGTGATTTGTTAAATCAGAAAATCGAAAAAATCTTCAAAAATCAGATTTTGCATGTCTGTAACAAGTATAGGTATCCTAACATACCTCACAATTGATAAGAACAAAAGCAATCCAATAAGGACAAAAATCGGATATTTTAGTTGGTACTGTCCGTACGGACACTTACTATAACACGTAATTGAATGAATAATTATATATTTGAACACTGCTCTTTTTCTTCCTTTTCTTTCAACCTTTCCGTTGGAAAAATAACTTGTGAGAATTCTACAGACATATCCTTCACTTTAAAAGCTTTTCCTGCAAATTTCAAATATTTTGAATCTTTCGGGTGAATCACTGATAGTGTCTTTAAAGACACATCAAATGGTTTTATATATATATATATAAGCATAGATTATGAGGGAATAAAAGTTCGCCACTTAACAAGTGATGTATCAATCCAAATGACAGGCATTTGATTTAACGACAACACGCGCATTATCATGCCTGAATCATTTTACTTGATTTATGAAAGAACAAGCCTTGGGCTAATCCTTCAATGTCAGTCAAAATAAATGTTACGCACCCACATTGTTACCTGGCTGCTATCCCTGTAAATGTTTTGTGATAAGAATTAAAAGCACGTTTCGTTCGATGATATCTTTGTTTGATGTAAAACAGGGTTAGATGTCCGTGGTCGCTTACAATATTTTTGTTCAGAAATAATGAACAACTTTTTTGTAAATTTTGTTACATATTCACATATTATTAAGTAGAACTCCTGGCTGGCTTCCGTGACCTCTTTTTAGGAAGGTAAAACACTTGTTAAAGTTCCAAACGTTAATGTAAATTCACGAAAACAAAGAAATAAATACGTTTAGCATTTATTCGCCATAAAACTTATAAAAATGTGCAATTTTAAAATAGAGAAACTGGCAAAAGAGAAAGGAAAACAACCTTAATAAAGCCGTTTTTCTGAAAAGCGATGATTAAGCTGCTTGCGCTGCTATAACCCTCGTCTACCGAAGGGGGGGGGTGGTTCTTCAGGTTTTTTCCCCGGCTTGCTAAAACCCTTTGGTGCCAAATTACTTAATGTATTGTCAATTGTCATGTTCCCCTCCTGTAATCCCAAAACAAACATCAATCGGGGTATAGGTAAGATACAGGGTGATCCCAAAGTGATCGATAGGGGGGTGGTAACCACCCCCCTCCGGAAGAGAAGTAGCAACATGCCTAACACAACACAGGACATCACAGAAAACGGGATTTTGGTACAATAGGATAGCTATGGTCCTCCTCTTTCCATTGATACCAATTGAGTACCAATAGAAACATGCCTAGCATTACGTACGTCACAATGACGTCATAAAGTTCGCATGTCAGCAAACATGCAAAACTCAATTTCTATAGACACACACAGTGAAAAATTCAATTTTTCGCCAAAAAGGTTAGGAAAATCAATTTTCATGCGGTTTTTGACTCTACTTGATGGGAAATGACTAGTTTTATATAATGACATCATTTTAGAGCTATAATAGGGTTTTGAGTCGCGAAAAATTGAGTAAATAATCAATTTTCACCCTATATTCAGTATTTTCGTACTTTCCTCAACATATGACGTCATGGTGACGTCATAATGGGATGTTATACTTATTTTGGTACCAATGAAAAGAAGAAACTCTAAGCTATTCTTTGTTACCAATTTACGGAATCGGGTGTTCAGTATCGAAAATCACATGGTGGTGGTAACCACCCCCCCCCCTTCGGCAATTTTGTACAAAAAATGGCTCAGGTAGCCGAGGGTTAATTATCTTTAAAGATCTGACTTTGACACGACGTCAAATCATCAAGCGTTATTTTGGTACTGATATGTTGTTTGTGTTTATTTTCTCCCATGAAATAAAGATTTGTTTTAGAAATAAACACAGGGGTATAATAAGAAACATATTTCTCTGTCATCAGTACTTCCACTCTATTTGGCATTTGGCAATGAATAAAATGAAACAAAATTTATATCAACTTTCCCTGCTATTGTTTATCAAATAACCAACCTGTGACGCACTATGCAAGGTAAACAATCCCTAATAAAGATAGAATAATGACTATCATGATTCTTTCAAAATTTGCGGTCGGTTGCATGTAAAATATTATTTTAAATGATCAAATGGCATTAAAGATGGTAAAATCACCCCGAGGCAAAATATCATTTCAATCATATATACCATTCGGGGTTCAATAACCTGTCACACACGTACTATCTGTGTACCTTAACCTTTACTTTCATGAAAACAACCGAGTAAACAATTTCCAGAAATAGCAGAAATAATTCAACATGAAACCCTGTTGGAATCCGTCTGGTGGTTGGCGTGGTATTCAATATACTTATCGTTTAGAAGTTCATATTGAAAGGTCTGAAGTTAACACATCTCCATTAGTTACTGTGAAAGGCGTGTTGCCCTGATACCTTTATTAATCTTACTGCAAGCGCAGAAGTCTGGAGTTATCAAGGATGCATCTTAATGGCTAATTGTATGATAGAAAAGATACACTATAAGTAAGGATTAAATGGTAGAAAATAAAGCCCTAGACATGGAGAGATCTGAAGAAGTCTACGGGAATTTCCAGCGTGACAATCGTATCTGAAATCAATTTGCTAATAAAGGGACATTGTATTGAAGAGGATGCACTCCTTAAAATGCATACAGCATTCAATCGGTTCATCATGAAAACGAATTAGTTGAAAACGGGATCAAAATCGACAGGTTCAGTCAATAACCTATGATTAAAATTATAGCACTAGGGACACGTTTCAATTTGATTGACTTGTTAACAGCTACAGTCTCATACTGAAGATTTGGTTTTTAAATATTTAAGACACACAAATATTTATGACTAATACGTGTGTTGGAATAATGAGATGCTAACCTCAGATAATACTTTTAAATTAATTGGTATGCCTACGAAACCATTACTTTAAAAAATACCTAAAAAAATGTTTTTAATTTGATCTTCGCTCACCCGAAAGAGAGAGAGAGAGAGCGAGAGACAGGGAGAGAGCGAGAGAGAGAGAGAGAGAGAGACAGACAGACAGACAGACAGAGAAACTTGGTTTTCGAGAGTTGTCAATGGTTTTCGCTGATCTTCCTAAGGGATATGACAAGCTAAAAAGGTCATAACGTATTGATTACTACGCGTGGCTAATGAAAGCTACGCGTTGCTTAACCAACCAATCAGGAAAGTGAAAAATTAACGCGTTGTTAAGCCATCAATAAGGAAAGAGAAAAAAGCACAGCAGCCGACAACATCCCGCTGAGCTATTGTTATGAGTATCATTGTTCAAATAAGAGTCTCTACAACAGACTTTAGTAGGCGTCTGTGGAAATTTGATATTCGGGTTTAATTATAAGGTTTTAAAACAAAAATATGTGACCGGTTAGAAGTTTTTCTGTTGAACGGTTTCGGGTGGTATAAAAGGAACCATTTTAGACCATTTTAGGAACCAAAAATTCCTACACGGTCATCGATTTTTCTTGGGAAATGCAAAGTAAATGTCTGTGTTTTGAAATGGCGGCAGTGCGTGACCTGATGTTGGTGGAATCCATGCACAGCGGGACTTTGGCAAGACTTTGCTGGCTGCTGTGAGAAAAAAGCAACACGTTGCTAATGAAAAGCAACGCGTTGTTTAAGTACTATCTGAAACCAACGCGTTGCTTTTTCACTTTTATGATTGGTTCGCTGAGCAACGGGTTGTTTTCTAAAAGCAGCGTGTTGCTAAAAGAGCAACGCGTTATGACTTTTTTTAGCTTGCCATACAGGTACAGATTTCAAAAATAACTCTTAATAACCTTTACTTCATATCATATACAGTGCATTCTGTTTTCCACAATCGGCACTTGTAAACTCAATACTGACGCTTTTTGTTTTACTTTTCTTTCAGATTAACAATGGATTTCAAAATACCTTTGATGCTAGTAACATTGTCTTATGCATGCGTAGTATTTATGACGGCAGACGCACTCCCAATCAGCGACGTATTTGAACAGGAAGTGGCGGAAGAGCTAGGGATATACAAACCACACCCAGAAAGAAGACAAGATAGGCTATTAGCGTCTTTACAAAACTCGGGAAAATCACTTGATTATGGTTTTGGAATGGGATTTGGCAAGCGCTCCTCACCCTTAGAAAGAAGTGCCGCATGGAAAGATGTTAGACACCGATTGATGGAATTAACCGCTGAAAATTGATTTTCATAGTCAGGAGACTATCAGATGTATTATATATTTTTCTTGAGAGTTTTAATGCTGTCGACCTACCAGACAAGTTTTCTTGAACTAGTTGTCTATTCGTGAAAATGGAACAAACACCTTGTTTATATAACTTTAAAGCTATGTCTCAAAATCAAACATGATGTCCTTTCTCATTACAAATGCCGGCATGTACTTTAATAACGGCTCCTAGTTTCCGATTAAACACAAAGTCCAAGGAAAAAAATATCATTACTAAGGAATTGTAATTAATAGATAATACGTCCCTCTTTGTCACAATCAATGATTATCATGACAACATGTCGGTTGTTTAAGAACCCATTTGTCTTTTTGCGTCGTAGAGATTTATCAAGTTAGTATGGTACATTTTGAATGACTTAGCATGCTAGACATGAACGACTGCACTTACACAAAATTCACAACTAGCCATAATTCAAGCAAGTAGTTGTAGTCAGTTTCACTTTTCATTCTCCAGTGACAGACAAGATTTCACATAATGATCATATTTCAGCGATGGGTCAACCAAAATCAGCGACGTTTGGTTGTATATTATCAGTCATGTATGTAATGTCATCGAACATCTACGCCTCAACTCTTGGGAGCTGTTTAAATCTGTATTTTTGCAATTTATTTATTCAGCCAAAACGGAGAGTGAGAGTTTTATATGTGAGCATGACTGTATCGTTTTAAACTTCATATTCTTAAGACACATGGTTGTAATTGGTTAAGTAACTTGAATGGGTTGAGATTGAGTAACTCTAAGCTTGTGGCACAGATTGGAGTGTATATGTGTGTGTTTGTTTGCCTTACATTTGTCACATTAAAAATCATTCTATTGTCGGCGATTACGTAATCTATAGCACGTGTTAAGCTACGCTATCTGTATAAATGATGTTACTATCTACAGCATTTACTGTAAAGACAGAACAAAAAGATAAAAAAACAACAGTTTATATTGGTATTTGTGACGCATGTCTGAGATTTAGTTTGATTACCTTGAGATGTTGTTTATTATGTATTTCCGTAAATGTGGTTGAATGATTCCAGTGTTTGTTTGAATGATGTACATAGTATTGAAAACCCTGTTATGTAGATCTCCTATTTGAAAACGACACGGAAAAGCTTATTAATGACGTCATTGGTCCTATTACTTTGATACAGTACATTGCATATGTAACCATCAATTCGTGTTCGATATCAACTGTTACCAGCCACATATGAAGTGGAGATTTTTAAAAACGATACAGATTGACTTTCATCCCAAGACGGATGTGAGGACATTGTTCATCTAAGCATTCACCTTACCAACGATCCAAGAAATTTGATGCAGATAAATGCAGCTTTTAGTTTTATAAAATTCACGATCCGGTTTTATAGTTTGATTGATATGAATATTCCAAGATAAATCATTGTTAATATACCAATACGTTTATGAAAGGTTACCATTTAATTGAGCTAGGGATTTCCAGTTTCTCCAGTTTCTTTTGTGTTTAAAAATGGTTATCAATTTTAATATAATTAAATCGTGTACGCCAACCAAATTGATTTCCTAAAAGGACGTGAAATGCTTAAACCTCAGTCACATATCCGATTATTTGCTAGAAAATCCCTTCCAGACTGCTCAAGACTGGTGACGATTGGCCATTATTCAAATATCGTGAGCAGTTTTCTTTTTTCATGTGTAGTTTGGCAAGGTCTGGGACTGCGTCGTACAGTTTTATGCAGTCTTGTGGTCGGGAGCACGTGGCAAATAGGCTCAGTCACATAGCCGATTATTTGCTAGAAATCCCCTTCCATCCTTCCATACAGTGTGACCCAATAAAAACTTTACCCAAAATTTTTCCACTTTTTATAATTTGATATCTGTGGATTTTATTTTATCATAAGAATGGTTATTGAGCATCTTGCCTGAAATAATTGTTCATTTTGATGGAGTGGTTCTCAAGATATGGTCCGCTAAGTCAGCAAAACAGACTTGTCCACGGAGCATCATTTTTCTTAGGCATGGAAATCCCCAATGCCCAAATCGAGCAGATCTTGAGCAGTCTGGAAGCGGTTTTCTAGCAAATAATTAGTTATATGTGACTGAGCCTTTATGAAGAGTTTTTACCGACTTATGATACACATGATCAATAACTTCATCTTGTTCATCGATTGTACAAAATGCTTAATAATTTAGGACAATCTTTAGCTCTTTAGTCAATCTTAGAATAGATTCATTAGAGTTGTATACTGAAATCGAATTTTTGTAACCAAGTATTTCTCACGCACATTGTAGACATTTTCATCAATAGAAATGCTCCCATTTTATTCGTCACTATTCAAACGATACCATCCAATAATTGCTACATCCTTATCATTTTATATTTAGGCATAAAGAACATTTAGCATGAATCTGTCCGACACTGTGAGAAATACTTGAGACAATACACAACGTTATTGTGTGAGCAAGCGACATTCAATAGGAGGGAGTTTATTATGTCATCATCGTATTTTTATTTTCACGACGACAGTTAATTACATTTACATTGAAATATCATTCTGGTTTTGTGAAATGACCAGCTTTATTTCTATTTACCGTTGGAATTCTCCTTCCTGTTGAATTTACACTTCGATGTTGATTTTCTATCTCGTTTACCTTATTTGTTTCAATTCACTTGGACATCGTTTCACTGTGCAAACTGCCAATTTGACAATGAGCAGAAATCGGTCAGTAGAAAAGGCCCTATGGTCTTAAGCCTTTCAACAAAGTTTGACATTTTCTCATCCACATTTTGATTTTCATGACTGATTTGTAGAGAAGAAAAATGTCATCATATAAATACATGACGTTGGTGACGTTTACAACGTAAGCGTGGTCGAATATAACCCCCAGGAAGGCCGCACAGACTGTCTTCATGATGTTACTTTTGAACAACAAAAGTTCGACAATACAACCCAGATTTTATTTATTACTTGTGTACCAAGAAAAAGATTAACTCTTAATGTAATACATCAAATAATGTTGTGCGTGTTTTTCTTTATAGATCAATCTCAGAATGACGGTGTAAGAAATTCTGAATTGGTTCGCTTGACTATAACCCAACATTCCTGAAGAAAAGGATGATTTCATCTTATACTTTGTATATCCAAAACCTTTTTGACCACACATCATTGGAAGTTGTTTTCTGTACATTATTGTTATTCTGTGAATATTATCAATATTATCTTTGAAAATACTCTGCAATATGACACTATGTATTTTAATATTGGTTATTAATGTTATGCTAAATGACTGCACACATTATCGTTATTAAGGAAGAGGATAATGGATTTGTAATGTGATCTTCAATCTTTGGAAGCGTTGTTGGAATTCTTAATGACCATCTATGATTTGATTTCCCAAGTATCCCTATTACACGTTAAGTTACGTGCAGATTTATGTTTTCAAAGAAAAAAAAAACATCTGATCTGTTCGCAAATATTAAAGCTTAATTTTCCTGTGAGTGAATGATAATCTGAAGAAGAACCATTTTCTCAGGATGGGTTTACATTTTATTGTATTCACATTTAGTCGTAATATGTAGAATCACGTGTTGAGCATTAAACCTCTCTCAGAGATGTATTTCTGTATTTGTTTGCGACTACAGTGTTTTTTTATACTTGTACAAAAATGAATAACTAAGCACTTTAAACAAAGAAACTTGTTAAGGGGCCGCTTCAAAACTCAAGCACCAGTTGCCCAACAATTCCGCTCGGTTCTATTCTAAACACGATTCGCGGTTCAATCGCCCTTTACCGGTGGTCGACCAAAAGGTTGAGTTTTAAAGTTGTCCCTAAATACAACTTTGAACGTCGTCATCATTATTGAAAGAAAACAATATTGATAAAAGTGTAAACGTGATGACAGATTATTACACAATACTTTTACACGTATATTTCCTTAACTCTTTCTGTTTCTTTTATAAAGAAGAAAAGAAGGAAAGTGACGGGTGATTGATTATTGATAAAGCTCGCCGACATGAATAGGGATTAATCGTAGATCGTCCAGGAAATAGATCGTCCAGGATTTTCCCAAGGAAACTGCTGTCCCAAGTAACCTATAAAAATACGCTACAGACATTTCGCAATTGTTACGGTGTACCATCGACGACAAAAAATAAAAAATAAAAATAAAAAAAAAATAAAATTTAAAAAAAAAATGTTTTCAAAAAAATTGGATTTTTTTCTATTTTCACTTTGGATTTTTTTTTTAAAGATTTTTTTTTAGATTTTTTTTTTTAGAATTTTTTTCCCGCAGATTTTTTTTTCTTCGTTGGTACGGTAAAAAAATTGCTGCCAAAAAAGCTGCCAATTAATTCTTTTATTTTCCCAGAAAAACAAAATCAAATATAGCACTTTATTTCAAATTCACTAAAGACACTGTCAGTGATTTACCCAAGAGAGTCAAAAGATTTGAAAATTTGCAGAAAATAGCTTAAAAGTGAAGTATAAGTCTGTAGAATTCTCGTAAGTTATTTTTCCCAACTGAAATATTGAGAAAAAAGGAAGAAAAGAGCAGTGTTTAAAGATATGAATCTCCATTCAATTACGTGTAGTAATAATAGCCATGCAGAATGGTGCAAGATATCAAACCTATTGTGCATTTTGGGTGAAAAGTATCAAATTTGGCACAGATGCAGTTCTTGATATGCTGAATAAATCTGGTCTAGGGGCCAAATTAATTTCCTTCCAAGATGGCCGCCAAATTCAAAATGGCCGCCACTGTTAAAATGTCATGTCTTACGGGCTTTCTATGTTTATTATATGATCCAATTACTCAATTTGATTGTGTTTCGTGCCATTTTAGAACAGAAATACCCTGATTGACACTCCACTGGTAATTCCATTGTTTACATTAGCAAAATTGATCCAAAATGGCAGAAAATCCGAAATGGCGGCCAGTTTGAAGAATATCATTTGATTATCAAGAAATGAATGTTTTTCTTGATCTTGTTATGATTCCCTAAGGTTGTTATTGAAGAATGTGCATTAAAGATAGAATTCACATCACCTTAAGAATACAACCAAATAAGACTTGAATCCAAAATGGAGGCGAAAATCCAAAATGGCGGCTAATTTGTCACTTAAGCTTATCCTTTGATTATCAAGAAATGAATGTTTTCTTAATCTTGATATAACTCCCTCAAGGAAGGAATTCACATCAACTTAAGAGGAAACCAATTAAGGTTTGTTGTTAAATTGCTTCTTTCCATTATAATTTGGCCAAGATGGCTGCCAAACCTCGAATGGCCACTACTTTTAGAAGAATCACTTACGTGCCTGTATGATTCATCCGTGCTACTTGAATGTGTTTTTCATTAAAAATAACATACCCTATTTGATTTTGTATTGTTGGCTCTGTGGTTATACACAGCCTGTGGATGTACATCCAGTGGTGGGAGAATTTGATTCATTGCCCCAACAATCGGTCCAAAAATCACAGGGCACAGGACACATGTTACACAATGAAAAGCTTGATTTCCCCGTGCTCTAAGCCTAGTGATTTGTTTAAACTGATTTCAAGGGCAAATAATCCTACTATGTGGCACTTCTACGGCAAATTCAAAATGATGGCCAAATTGCCACCACCCAAAAGATGAGTTGACTCTGCAGAAGTACTTTGGTAACCTTAATGTGTAGCAAATGTCTTACTAAATATTTTCCATGAAAATTCCTTGCCATCTGGATACCACATCGACAGTTTGGAAGTGCTCTATGTGTGAAAACAGACCCCGTTGTAGAAGCAACCTCAATATCTGCTGACAACATCAAAGTCCTCACCATTGAGCTCGGCTCTGTCATAGTTATATCAGTCTACAAACCTCCATCAGTAGATTTCAAGCACCCTCAATTCAATTTCGGGAATCCCACTAAACCTCATTTATTAATTGTCGATTTCAACAGCCATAGTACCCAATGGGGCTACAATGAAGCCAATAAAGACGGATAAGCTGTGGAAGAATGGTTAGACAGTCAACATCTACATCACCTTCACGACCCTAAACGGTCGCTATCATTTTATAGTGCCCATTGGAAGAGAGGTTATAATCCTGATGTATATAGCTATTGTTGGCAAAACATCTTTAACCTGTGTAGTAGAAAGATTGTTCTGAATCCTGTTCCACTAACTCGAAGTCAATGCATGCTGCAGTCAGTAAGACCAAACAAAGTGCCTTTCAAGCGGCACTTTAACTACAGAACGTGAAGAAGGTTGCTCCAAAACTCCATAACTATGACAAATTTGCCCAACTAGTGAATAAGACTGCCCGGAGATTCATACCAAGAGGCTGTAGGACAGAATACATACCAGGCCTTTCCAAGGAATGTGCTAAAGGATATCAAGGGTATTCCACCATGTTTGAAGCCGATCCTTCCTCAGTTAAAACAACTGCTAAAGGTGACGAAGTGTCAGAGGAAAGGATCAAAACCAGGCACACCTTAATTGAATCCACATATATTACCCATAACAGCAAGAAAGAATGGTCTACCATCCGAAAGCTTCGAGTCGAAGGTATCCAACAAAACCTCCACAGCAGCCAAAAATGATACACCCAACCAAGTTGAAATTTTAACTACTTAGTTCTCCAGGTAGACAAGGATGGATATTTATTAATCTTTCTCTGGAGTGTTGACAAAAAAACATGTGGCAACCTCCATATTACTAGCACGGCGCTCTGACCAACTGAGCTATCAAGACTGGGTTGGCAGAGGAGCGATAGATAATAATCATCTATAGGTGTTTGGTTCGAAAGGTGTCCATCGCTTTTCTAGCGGATAGCATCAGAACGGTATATTTATATATACAATGTATATTTGTATTTAAACTACTTAGTTCCCCAGGTAGACAAGGATGGATATTTATTAATCTTTCCCTGGAGATAGCCAGCGCACACAAGTGTTGAAAAAAAAAACATGTGCGCCTGGCCGAATTCAAAACGGCGACCTCCGTATTACTAGCACGCTATGAAAGCAATGGACACCTTTCGAAACACCTATAGATGGCATCTATCGCTCCTCTACCAACCCAGTCTTGATAGCTCAGTTGGTTAGAGCGGCGTGTGCAAAATCCATTCAAGACACAGATATGTACTTTCCATCTACGCAACCGTAAAGCCAAACGTCAGCTTAAATTAACCTGTCTGGAAGACCGCTAGAGCACTGTGATAATTCTGTCTACCTAGGAGTTACCTTGGGCCGCACTCTCTCTTATAAGACCCACATCATGAAAAGAAGAGTAAAGTATGTTCACGCAATAACATCTTGAACAACTCACTGGCTCAAGATGGGGGCTCGCCCACATACCCTAAGATCAACGGCACTTGTCCTGTACTACTTATGTGCAGAGTATGCTAACCCTGTATGGGAAAGGTCAACCCATGCCAAGAAGCTTGATCCAGTATTAAATGCCTCCTGCCAGCTTATCACATAATGTCAACGGACAACTTATACATCCTAGGCAGGAATTGCTCCACCAAACATCTGTTGTAGTGTAGCGAGCATGCAAGAGCGTAGCTGCTAAATATCTAATGTGAAACACCCTATGTCTGGACAGAGACCAGCTGCTAACTGCCTTAAATCCAGAGAGAGTTTCTCAAGCAAAGTCCAACCCCTTGAAACAGTTTCAAAGGAGTTTAAGAGAGTCGCGTTGTGGAAAGAAAGTAACATCTATTGGTATTGAACCTGATGAGCATCACCCACCTGGAGCTGACTCCTCATGGGCTGAATGACGATGTCTCAACAGATTCAGAACCAGAATATCGGATAATCCAAGGTTGCCTTGCAGAAGTGGGGCTACCTGGAAGCAGATCAGGACACTACCTGTAATTGTAGAACAGCACCACAGACAATGGGACATCTCTTAGTCTGCCCAATTTTGGCGCAACAATGCACATACAAGGACCTTGCAAAATTCAGTGTCTGCCCAATGTTGGCGCAACAATGCACAGACAAGGACCTTGCAGAATTCAGTGAAGCAGCCAGACATTGTACCCACAAAACATCTTCTATTTACATTACAGCCACACTTCAGCATTTTTTGACCTGGCTACGTATGCTTTTGATGCCTCTGGAAAGGTTGTCCATACAGGACTGTGAAGCTGGAATTTTCCGACCCCAGTCAGCTGGATCTGGTAGCTCTTGAGCTCCCAGCAATGCTTGTCCCCAGCCTGATATGCTGCCCTGTTTGAGTGTTGATACAGTGCATCTGAGGTAGGTGGAATGAACTCACTGGATCTTGTTCTGTTGTACATGAGGTCAACAAATCTTTCAATTGTTGGCATTAGTTCTTTCAAGGTATCTTCTTATTGGAGTTCTTCCAAGGTTTGCAAAAGTTTTTACCACATCAGGGAAGATTTTGCTTGCTTCCCATGCGGGAAGGTATCATGTATGTGCTGGTGTGAATCTGCGATTCCTTCCGGTACCAAATGCCAGCCAGAGTTCAGTTGGTTGGACTGGCTGAACAAGGCTACAGAAAAAAATCACAACGTCTGTGTCCACAGTACGCAGCATGACCCTTTGGTATCCTTGAGCAGCAGCATTGGCTACATGAAGTAGAATCCTGCTTCTTCATGTGTGCATGGAGATAGATAGTGGGATTGTTAGTATCCACTGACAGAACAACTACCACTAGCTAAGAGTCTTAAATTATGAAGGGATGCATGCATACAATATAGAATGGAGGTTCTACAAGTTATCAGAAATAACAAAATGAAGAATGAATGAGTAAATGAATGACTTAAACAATCCAAAAATACAGCAATGCCTCACATGACCACATCCATTTTCTGGTATTTTGGTCCATTGTAAACATGAATTAATAACTCCGTATTAAATACTAACAAAGTGACATTAGCAGCTATTTTGAATATGATAACAGTCTTAGAAATTACACATTGACAGCACCAGGCAGCACATAAAAGATTACCTGGTAGAATGGCAATAGGACCTTTGAGGTACAACTTGACAAAGACAAATCAGCAGTACATTTAAGGCATGTTATTAAATTTATAGTGGCAGCCATTTTGAACATGGCAGCCATATTGTTTGTGATACACACAGACAAAAATGTAAAATGTTTAACCATACCAAGACACCAATTATGTTTTAGAATGTTGATTAAATCTCATCATTTACCATAACACATAAAATCAATACTACCTTTAACATATCAAGGTTACAGTAGCTGCCATTTTTAATTTGGCAGCCATTTTGAACATGGTAGCCATTTTGATATCATGTACATTGGCATTTACAACAATAAAATGTAGGTTTGGATATGTTGAGGGGCCAAAGTCTTAGAAAATCAACGAAACCCATGGTTTGCACTGTAAACTACAAAATAAGCAGCTTTTTCCTGTGAGCGGCAGCCATCTTGAATTTAGGCCCCAATGTGTGACCGCCATTTTGAATTAAACTACGATTTTGGTGAAATAACAGAAATATTGATTTAAAAAGTTAAACCAAGTCTTATCTGATCTATATAATAAAGTTTGCAACCACATATTTGCAATAATTAATGCCTTTTTATAAGGTGGCGGCCATTTTGAAAATGGCGGCTATATTGGAAGGAAATTAATTTGGCCCCTAGACCAGATTTGTTTAGCATATCAATATCAAGTTTATTTCCAAGCACATATCAAAATTTACAAATAAAGACAGTGACAAGGAGGAGGCAGTCGAAAGGCCAATAAGGCCTGATAGAGACTACCCCCTAAGCAAAATTAAGTTACCAACAAAAACACATTAAAATGGACGCAGACTGACAAACATGACATCACAACATGCCCCAAATTACTCGTTTTTAGCTACCTCTGTGCCAAATTTGGTACTTTTCACCCAAAATGCACAATACTTTCACCATTCTGCATGACTATAAGTGTCCGTTCGGACAGTAATGACTAAAATTTCAGATTTTGTTCTTATTAGGTTGCTTTTGGTCTTGCCACTTGTAGGGTGCCACTTGTAGGGTATGTTTGGATACCTATCCTTGCTGCAAACATGCAAACATCTGATTTTTTATGATTTGTTTCGATTTTCCGATTTAGCAAATCACTGATAGTGCCTTAACGGGACACTAAAAAAATGGGACTAATTTGAGCTAATGATGTATTAATATCCATTTTGTCCTAAAGCACTTAATAATTGAGCCCCAGATAATATATCTGAATATAGACCAAGCATTCTCATAGTACATCTGATGTCTAAAATTCGGATTAAGTTAATTAATATGCATTTTATTAGAATATGTATGTTATATGGCAGCTATTAATATGTAATGGTTAATAAACCCAGGATCTAGGAAGATGGCTGCATCATGTGCAGCAATAGAGCTTTTCACCAAATCCCGGCAATATTGGTAGAGTAGTTATACTAATTTCATACTTAGAGAATAAAAGATGAGATTTTTTGTTTTGACTGTCATCGATGGTGTGATCATGGATGGGCATCGAATATTTTGAGTGGTGGATTTCGGCGAAGATTCTCATTCTTGTTTAGTATTTTGTACTTTTTTTATCACGCAAACAAAGCGTAAAAATAGTGTAACATCATTTTGTTTATCATAATTCAGTTATTACACGGCCCCTCCGAGAAATAATGGATCAATCCTCCTTCGATAAACAAATTGCAGTTTTTCTATTGGATTAGCGGAGACGCGGATGAATTCAGCTGTTTACTGTAATGCGGTTCTTCTGTGATCAGCTGCATGAATGCATTTCAACTGAATTTAAACGGCGCGGCTCACATTTCGAGTTGAATTTTGAGAGCAAACGAAATGACCAAAAATGCACAATTTGTACGTTTGTTTATGACGATAATGATCTTTATTTATTACCCAGATAGAGATAAATTAGATGCAACATATTTTGGTGTTTTGATTGCAACTAACGTAAGTTTTACCTGCTTAAATCGTCCGTACACGTGTGTAATCGTTACTCATGTACTGAGAGTGAAGACTAGAGTTGGAGTGTCAATCGTCATGTAAACCTGATCGCGTGTCGTACTCGTAATGGAATTTCTCATTTTATGGATTTTAATACAATCAGCAGTCTTTTGTGCAGACTATAACCATGGCGTGGTAAGCATTCGTCAACGTGTTGATTTCGTTATTTGCACATTTCAATGTTAACGATTTTGTCGAAATAAACAGAAGAAAACTTGGCCTAGCTAGCTAGGCTAATACAAATTCAAATTTTCATCACTGTGAATGATACGGATGATAGGGACTGTCAGAAAAAAAAAAAACAAATTGGTTCTATCTGTCTGAAATGTTATTTCTGTAACACAAGAGACGATCACACAATCCATACATGTACATGGCCTAGTCTAGGCTAGAAATACTTGATTAAAAAATGTGCCATAGTGATTTTTAAAATTCTATTATTCAGTACACATTAGTTTTAAAGAGTGACTGGCACATTTGAAAAATAGTGCGCCCTCTAGATTTTTCAAAATTGATATTTGTGCATGGTTGTCATTTAAAGCTTGTATGTATATTAACCCTCATGTGAAAGCCCCAAACAGGGTAAACAGAACAATTTTTTAAATTACTCCTGTGACATTAATCAGCAGACAGAAATGGCGTTTAACACACACACACACACACAAACACCCCAGTTGATTCTCATGGCATGCACCTTGTTTGATAGGTCACTGGTAGGAACTGGTTATTTTTTTACTGCGGGTGATTAGTTATTGTCTCTTTGACTAATATAATTAAATCAGAAATATTTTCGGCAATTAAAAACACAAAACTAAAGAATAAGAAGATTTGTTGTTTTGCCTATCTAATATCGTGTCATATTGGGATGGGCACTCCAATATTCTTATCGTAGTGGATCTGCACCGGCATCCACTATAGTTGATACGATATTAGATAGGCAAAACAAATCTTATCTTTAGTTTTATTCTCTAAATTTCAGATAAAAATTCAAACTGTAAAGGAGTAAAAATGCCAATTTCATAACTAATACTCAATTTATAATGTTATATTTACAATAATAATATAATATTAAATAACAATATAATTTACTTGAACATACTAAAATGCAATACAATTTACCAATATGAACTTTTTAATTTCATTTCAAATGTTGAAAAGTTAATTCAACTTATGAATACAAGTAAGGTGCAGTGATCATGCCATGTCAGTCATCAGTTTTTGTGTAAAAAGTAAGAAACATGTACAGTGCCTATGGAACAACCAGCGAATATGGAGTTCATTGCATTAACCTGGCACTGCATGTTGATCAGATGATTGGCAGGAACAGCTTCTGCAGGTAATAGGCCTACTTGACTGCGAGCAAGTTGTGATGGCACTTGTGCTGCTACTCCAAGTGGTCTAATGGGAACTGCCACTGTTGCTGGTTGTACCACTTGAGGGTGTGTTGGAGTTGCTGTGGATGGTGCTGCAAGTGCCGGCGGTGGATGTGCTGCAGCTGGAAGTGCCGATTGACCAGCCAAGGATGATGTCAGGGTATCCCCCATCTTGCTCTTGGTGTTGTCTCCAACATCTCTGCAATAGCTCAGAACCGATTGTACAATGCGGTGACCAGACAGCCTTGTAACGGTCAGGGGATCGAACCCGCTTCTCATAAGTGTGCTGATGCACGTAGCACGGAGGCAGTGGTTAGTATAGCGTCTGGAGAGTTGAGCTTCCTGAGACAGCTTTGCCATCATGCCCTGTAGCTTTTTTATCCCAACTTTGGCTGGAAGATACCAACAGATTGCACTGTTGGTACAGAGCCTCCATGTTGGGATGCAGCTTGCTGAGGTACAACCGTAGGGCTTGGACGGGACACAGTGGGCCATCGGTAGCATACATCTTCTTAATTGGGTCATTTGTATCTTCCGGGGTGGTTCTTTGATGCCTCGTTGAATGCCAGCTGAACAAATTCCCTACCAGAAGAGTCAACTAAGAAGTCAAATGAGGTTTTCTTCAGGTCTTGGACGCCCTCGCACCCCCTTCTGCACAGGTAGAACTGCAGGGAAAACCAGACAAGGTTTTGAAGACCCTCTGCGCTGTCTGTTGTCAATACTCCAGATTCCATTAGCTTTTTCAGGTCTTCTTGACTGATTGGGCTGAAGGATTTTGTTTTGTCTTTACCTTCACGTTTATTCACTTTCAGTGATCCCATCAAGACATTGTTAGCAGATTTGAATTCAGAGTCACGCATTATATTAATTGCGCGATGCCATGGTGCTGAGGTGATGTGACGGTGGATTGCAGAGCGTATTCCTTGGAGTGCATTTCTTGAGTACACCTCGCCGTTTTGCTTGCGCACCTCACCATAGAATTGACGAAGGATGGCCGCCATCTCTGGCTTGGGAAGCTTCTCGAACTCTGGATCAATGTCTCTTTCACGGCACCAGTCTGAAGCAAAATACCAAAACAAGAGTAGAATTAAGTTAGTCATATTCCTTTTGAATTATTAACATTCATGTGTGATATTTCAATGTTATTTTGTTATTTAGGGTTTTCATTTACTAAAATTTGTCATTTTAATACGTTTAAAATTTTGGATTCATTGTTGGTCTTATAAAATTGTCTTTAAATTTTATGTTTTTTATACTTTTTTTTCATCTTGCATTGAATTTGAAAATTTTTGAATGATTTCATCTTTTGTCTAAATGATTGTTTGAACATGTTTTGAATATTCATTCATATTTTATTTACTTTTTTATTTGGTTTATAAATACCTTTATTTATTGTACGTATTTATTTATTAAATTTGTAAGGCTCTGCAGTTTTTCTATGTTAATGGAATCATTTTGTTTTGTTTATATAAGCATGTGAGTGGACTCCAAGGCTTAGGCTTTTCACTAAGCCTTCGCATGCAGACGATTATATTATCGTGTCTAAGGTAATCGTTCGTATCATTTTATGTAATTCTTCTCAATGCAAAAATAATTCAATTCTTAATTATTTCTCGAATGAACTAGCAAATATTTTTATTTCGTCTTGTTTTCGCGTTTGTAAATTGTATTTTCAATGCTAGCGCTGTGTTGTGCTAACGCCACTGGCCTGGGATTCTTTTTCCCACGCCGCTTCACCAGCATGAAAACATAACATAGCGCCGTATTAAAATATAGTTCCTTATTTTTTTTCGATTTCTTACAAGATTTAAAAAAAAATATTCACCTTTCAGACGTTTTATACCCCATGATGTGGAAGCTTTGGTCGTTTTTTCGTCCTTCGCCTCCTCTAGCTTCAATAGATCATCTTCTGAAAGTTTGACGAAGCTTGAACCAGCTGAGATGGGTTCCGTGTTTGTGTCTTGCGTGGAGTCAGGCTTTACTGAGCTGGAACTTGCCGGCTTTTTGGAGTTGGAGGTAGCCGATGATGACTCGCGCTCGTAATTCTCGCAAAAAGAGATCAAGGCGTCGTCTGTTAATTCGCCCCATAGATCCATATCTATTCAGTTTCGTCTGCAGAGAGGTCATCAATTCCTCCAAGATTGAAAAAGGCCATGCTTTTATTTTCGGAAAATACGATTACAAATACGATTCAGTGTTTGGCGTAAGTAGCAGACGATAGTCGACTTCTCGCAGATCGTATTTTGCATCAAAAACACAATTTTGTTTGGTTGAAATTACTTTCAAGTGTGCATTGAAAAAATAAAACAAAAAAAGTACATGTGCTTGAAATTTTCTGTGCATTTATTGTCCCTTTGACATTATTTGCACTTACCTTGAAAATGTAAACAAATAAATAATAATAATTGAGGATGATAACAAACCAGAACCAACCAGCCATTTAAAGAAGTAGTTCCGGTGTAAACATTGTTTTGAACTTGCCGCCCCTGAACTACGTCATACGCAATCCACCCATCCATCTATTCTCTCATCATGGATGGGCGGAGTTTCCTCAACGACCAATGTATTGTTCGCCTTTTACATTTAAGCCCGCCCACTGAATAAGAATGGGAAATAATCTTTATAAGAAATTTTATTGTGTATTTAACAACTTCGTCCACCCAAGGGTTTTCTACTACATTCACGTCCGGGGGTGTTACCAACCCCACCCCGAATTGGAATATTAGACCAATGGATATTAGACAAATGGGGTATTAGACCAAATGGTATTAAACCAAGTGGGGGAGTAGACCAGATGGATATTAGACCGTTGACATTAGACCAAGGACATTGACCAGGGAGATTAGACCAAATGGGTATAGACCAATGAGATTATTAGACAAAATGAATATTAGACCGGATGATTAGACCAATTGGCAGTAGACCAATTCAGTTATAGATGATATGGATATTAGACGAATATGAGATTTATACCAGATGAATATGAGACGACATGGCTATTAGACTAAATGGTTATTAGCCTAAATCATTCTGGACGAAATGGTATTCGACCAATTGGAGTTAGCCAAACGGCCATTAGACCAAGTGGATTATAGCCCAGTCCTTAAGCACAAAAATAGGCAATAATGCAAATGGTGCGACCGCAGGCGGAGTGCCCAACTCTCTGTCATGGCGTTTGGGCCGACTCCCTCATATAAGTTGCTGTGGGGGTTCGCCACTCCTCCCGCACAGCGAGTCTGTTTGCATTCCAGCATATGCCGGTACCATGTATACTCCTGGGTGGAGAGAGGCAAGCGAGGTAAAGTGCCTTGCCAAGTGCACAACACATTGGCGACAGCGCGGCTGCGAACCCACCTTATGCTTGTGGGGCGAGCGCTGATCCACCTGCACCACATGTGCCCAAAACTAGGCAGTATTGGGCACTTTTTCCTAAAAGCGGAAATGAAAACTTGGATGTTATACATATTGAGTCCCCGAACAATTCTGATAAAGTGACCAAAAATGTAGCGCCCCCTAGTGGCCTACAGCGCCCTCTATAGATTTTACCAATTGTGAAATTACTTCAAGAGGCTTAAATGCCATAATTCCACTATTTTTGACCAAATAAGGTCAGTAGATTAAATGATGCAATGTATGTAGTATGATTAGGTTGGTAATATCAATATGGCTGCCATCTTAAATTTCAAAATGGCCGCCACTGAAATCCATATTTAAGCCTAATTTGAGTTAGGAATGATGAAAAATAATTTTAAGGACAATCCAATGCTGAGGAGTTCAGAAAACGCACTGCTGACAAGGCAGAAGTAACATATAGCAGAAATCTTGAATTTCAAGATGGCGTCTGATTTCAAAATGGCCGCTAATGAACTATTACTTGGAATTTTACCCAATTATGAAGGGTTGGTGATCAAATATCAACGCTTTGGTCAAATGAAGTCCAGCAAGATTCTAAGCACTCGTAATGTATTTTCAGGAAATTCATTTAGATCATTGTCAATCTTCCTGCCATCTTAGATTTTAAAATGGCCACCACTGATTGTTCATATTAAGCCTAATTTCACTAATGAAATGGAAAGGTGTAAAGAATACATGTATTTGGTATTTGTTAAACGATGCGTTGTGTTGGAGAAATTCACCACTGAATAGTATGTGTTGTTTCCATTTTATTGTATTGTAGAGCTAGCAAATCCATCTGATAGAAGATATGGGGCAGATGTTCTGATATTGGAGTAGCGTTCTTTATTTTGGCTACCAAGAGAAAGACACATGATTAAATATAATTATTAGTTATAATGATTGTTAAACTTTGGTCTGAGAAGACAATCTCCAAGGATTGAGTATGTCTTAGTGCAAAAACATTTTTGATTTATATGAAATCTCTACCAAGCAATAGCACTTTTGATTCATTATGTAACCTCTTGCTAAAAGTTTGGAAGTAAGAGAATTAAATAAAGGTGGGTGAAACGATCACGATCCATGTGGTCGACCACATTTGAAGATGTTTTGTTCATAATATGAAATGAAACATTTCATGGGCTTTAAATTTCGCTGGGGTAATAAGAACTTTCTTCTGATACCAAATCTCAATTTTGATGGAGTAAAGTGGGGGACAGCTTGTCCATTGGGTCACCCACCTTTAACTGTGTACTTATCATCAGAATTTGGGTTGGTACAAGTCGATGAAAAGACTTGTGCACAAGACTCTTTGTGCTTTTTAAGTCCAGAAAGTTCATTTCTGGTTTAGACCACTCAATGTATGTATGAACTTCAGAGTCGGATGCCAAGAATTTATATGACTTAGGAAGTAAAATCGCTCATATTCATCTCCTTACCAAAACATCAGAATATCATCATTATATCAGACCCACTTAAGGATTGCCGAAAGTAGTGTTTCGAATGGGTTTCGAATGTGACCCGGTGTTACAGATTTTGTTAATAAGTTATCATGCACATTGATATTTGTTTCATTTAAGATAGCTCCAACAACTTGTGGATTCCAAACTTTTAAAGATCCAAGCCGGGTGTAGACAAAGAATAACAACTGGAAGCTTCAGCTGGTTTGTTTGTTTTGATCTCGTAAAATGCATACGCTTTTCCGTAAGAAACTTTCTTTATTCGTTTGCAAGATTTATTACATGAAAGTTTATTCTTATAGGCTAGGTCCTTTAACATATTAGATTTTTGTGTCATTGATTAGGGTTTTGAACTCGAATGGCAACATCTCACTTTGATTTTATTTTAATGTGCTATTCTGAAATAACCTAAGGACATTTGGAATTGATATAAAGGATTATAAATAGCTACTAGCTAATATCACAGAATAGCAATGCATATCTATTCAGAAATAGCAATGCATATTTGGAAATGTCCAAAAAAGTCAGCTTTTGTTTAAAAAATACAGCTCAAAGTTTCAGCTAACGTTTGCACATCAGACGTTTGGCCTTAGGCTTGGTCTTCTTAGTACAGGGCTTGTTGACTTTCCCACTACCCAACATTCATTTTAGGCCAGATTGATCAATGATTCTGAATTTGGAATTGTAGGCCATTGGGCCCTAAAGTTTGGTTGGTAGAGATGTACCTCTGGTAAATTTGAAAGCAGAATCATGGCTATATGCCAATTTTCTATCTGTATGCACGAAATTTTGCCAAAAGACCCATTTATACCAAAATCAACCAAGAAAAGGTGTCATTGGTATACCAAATGGTCTAAAATGGTGGCATGTTTGTGATGCGTCCATAGGGTCATCTGTACTAAGTATCTAGGCTCTTAATATCTCAAATTGGGCTACTTCTGCTGTAATTTTGTCTACAATTTTGTCTAATTGGGTCTGGAAGCTAGGTGGAACCAACTACGCAATGGACACAATTCCTGAAGTGAGCTGGTTTGACGTGGTTGCTCAAGAGGATGTACCGATGGATGCAAATACTGAATAGCTGACTTCAATGCACTATTATACACGTCATTGACAGTTTCAAATAACTGACTCAGACTACTAAGGTACTTAGTAGCTGCTTAGCATAGCATACTAAGTGAAGTCGGGTCTTTTTGAATTCTTATAGTAAGAAATAGGTTTTGTCGGTAGAACTATGAGCAAATGTGGTTCAGAGGTAGAAATATTGCAAATATAGTTCAATGGCAGCCATTTTGAAATCAGCCGCCATCTTGATATTCAAGATTGCCACTAATTGTGGCTACTACAATGTCAGCAGTGTTCTTTCTAAACTCTTTAGCATTATCAATGTGGGCTTGTCCTTAGCGTTTTTCATTATTCATAAGTGGAGTGATACTTAATGTTGATAATTAGTGGATAATTAGTGGCAGCCATTTTGAAATCCAGGGTGACAGGTATATTCATATTAAATTGACATAAATCAATGGCCAGACACATTACAGCACGTACTGGACCTTATTTGGTCAAACAATAGCTAAGAAATGCTCAATTGACCCTTCAAAATGTACGTTTCATTTGGCTTATATTCGAAATATATTTCATTAGCGGCAATTTTGAAATCAGCCGCCATATTGAAATTCACGATTACTGCTATCTGTTACTGGTACAGTGTCATCAGTGTGCTTTGTGAACTCTTCAGCATTACCAATGTGGGGTTGTCCTTAAAATTGGCATTTTTCGTCATTCTTAACTCAAGTTAGGCTTAAATGCGGCTTTCAGTGGCGGCCATTTTGAAATTTAAGATGGTAGCCATATTTAGATTGACCTAAATGAATATTTATATACATGTGCATCATTATATACCTTATTGGACCTTATTTGGTCAAAAAAATATTGGAGTTATGAAATATTCTTTTCAAGAGCCTAAATGCCATAATTGGGTAAACTATAGAGGGCGCTGTAGGCCAATAGGGGGCGCTACATTTTTGGCACTTTATCAGAAATTGTTCAATATATATATGCATGCCAAGTTTCATGCTTTTAGGAAAAAGTGCACAATAATTGTGCTTAGGGACTGGGCTATTAGACCAAACGGCAAGTCACCGATTTCACACGGTTGCATTGGTAACTGGCTATTTAAACTATACCTGTGAATGGTTAAGCTCCAAACTGTCTATGTGTCGCAAACGAAGGAATTTTGTAATTAGAATAATTAATATCGGAGAACGGCTGCTGGAAATGGCCTTCCAATATGAAAAAGCCGGGAAATAGCGTCATGTACGTATCTACGCTCATCCATTAGTTGTTTTATTGGTTCAGGCAAGTCAAGTTAGAGGTCATTTTCTTGAGGTGGCACTATGGACGGGCATAAACTTAGCATTCCAGCTCTGCCGCCTGGGATCCCAATTCTAGTTACAAAATTGCTTATTTTATGATAAATACGCATTGTTTAGCATTCTCGTTCGCAGGTGTATTTTCCTAGATTATTACCAATATAACTGTGCAAAAATACCAAATTTTTAAAATCGGGGGCGCTCTTCAAAAATGTGTTGTTATTGCTTTAATGCAAGACCAAGGCAAGTGGCACTTACGTTGGTCTTGCATTAAACATTTTGTCCCTTTCAAATGCAAGACAAACGTGAGTGCGTTGGTCTTGCAATGAAAAGGGGCAAAATGTTTAATGCAAGTAAGTGCAGCACTTACCTTGACCAGCTTAAATGCAGCACTTACGTTGGTCTTGCATTGAAAACTGGCAAAAATGTTCAATGCAAGACCAACGTAAGTGCCACTTACGTTGGTTTTGCACTAAAACAAGACAAAAACAATGACAAAACAAACGTAAGCGGCAATTTCGTTTGTCTTGCATTAAGCGGAAAAAGCGCAATTCACATACGTTATCTTCTTTTTGTAGTTAAACTACTTGCATATCTTCACACATGGAGTCAATTATGCACAAATACCTCCTCTTTGCATACATGCATGCATACATACATACATGCATCACATACACATGCACACATACATACACATAAATACATGCACACATACATGCACACATACATACATACATGCACACATACATACATACATGCACACATACATACATGCATAAGTACATCTTTTTCTTCTTGCGTATGAGGCAGCAGCTAAATGTGTTGAAGTCGGTGGAGCCAGCTCACTGTTGACTGGTTGGGATTTGAGAAGTCTATATCCATCGGTGGACGAAAGGTAGGGCACACATTGAGAATGTGATCCGCCGTCTGTGATGGAGAGCCACATTGGCAGGCTTGAGATGGTCGCAGACCCCATCGGTGCGTATTGCTGTTGAAACGACCAACTCTAGTTGTCACTATTGCGAGAAGGTGGGTATAGTGTAGACTGTACCGGATTAGACACGCAGCTACCGAACCGAACGGTTTTTGTTCCGAAAGATTATTATTCCGACAGGTCTTTATTCCGAAAGGTATTTGCTCCTAATGGTAATTTCTCCGAAAGTCTATTTCTCCGATGGGTAAATTAATCCGAACGGCAATTGACGCGAAAGGTCATTATTCCGAAATCTAAAAAAGGGTCATTGCTCCAAAAGGTTTTTATTCCGAAGGGTCATTACTCCGAAAGGTCGTTTCTCCGAATTTTCGGAATATCGACCTTTCGGAATAAAAACCTTTCGGATTAAAAACCATTATTTTTATTCCAAAGGGTCATTACTCCGAAAGGTCATTACTCCGAAAGGTCTTTTCTCCGAATTTTCGGAATATCGCCCTTTCGGAATAAAAGGCTTTCTGAGAAAAAAACTATTTTTTATTCCATAAGATTTTTACTCCGAAAGGTCATTACTCAGAAAGGTCGTTTCTCCGAATTTTCGGAATATCGACCTTTCGGAATAAAAACCTTTCGGAGTAAAAACCTATTTTTTTTTAATTCCATAGGATTTTTACTCCGAAAGGTCATTATTCCGAAAGGTCGTTTCTCCAAATTTTCGGAATATCGACCTTCGGAAATGAAACCTTTCGGAGTAAAAAACTTAATTTAGAATGATGTTATTTACTCCGAAAGTTCATTGACGGGTTTCTCAGAATTTGTAAACATCACTTTTTAAAGAGGGTGGCCTGATTTAAGTGTATAACATTGTAATCTTGACAGGACGCCGTGCATTATGAGTCATACAATTTCATAAAGGGTTCATTATGGGAAGTCTAAAGGGAACCCCCCCCCCCGACGATTAAAGGTTGCCATTTTGTTCCCTAAAGTCAAATCATTTGAC
Organism: Ophioderma brevispina; assembly: GCA_023653785.1. Taxonomy (NCBI): domain Eukaryota; kingdom Metazoa; phylum Echinodermata; class Ophiuroidea; order Amphilepidida; family Ophiodermatidae; genus Ophioderma; species Ophioderma brevispina. Next base: position 100,577 of record JAMKCH010021971.1, read on the forward strand.
AGTTTTGGTTATCAGTTTGAGGAGTATCTAATCAATATAATTTCTTGATTATAATCTTCAATTTCATGTACCTTTTGACATGTTTTGCATTTAGTCATATTTCTATGAGTCTACGATAAAATGGCGACATATTCTTAAGCTGATGTACGCATGTTTCATTTAAATCCTCATAGTTACAATTACATTTCAAAATGGCAAAACCCATATTGTTTTTCTTAAACTCAAAAAGTGGTATATTTTTAAATGTTGATATTTTATCGCTTGCAAATCGTTTAATCCAAGAGAATTTCAAAGAATCAAAAAACGAAGGTATGTGTATCATTTTTAGACCACCTTTCTCATAGTCATTTATCAAAGATCTTCTCTTGACTTTCTCTTACCCCAAACAAATTTAAACAATGTCGTATTCAAATCGTTCACAACTTTCATATGTATATTAAGAATACTTTGCTTGATATGACAGTTGTGATGAGAGCAAACATTTTGCTACAACAATTTTACCGACCATTGTAAGGTCTCCTTTTTTCCACATACTAATAATGTTGTTGATTTTTTGAATTTTCGGCTGCCAATTTTGTGATATATCATCAACTGAAATCGTGCTGCTAAACCAAATACCAAGTGATTTTACCTTATTATCATGATATAACTTCCACTTTAAATTACATACCTTCTTTTGGCTTCATTTAAGTGAACCAATCCATAAAGCCTCTGTCTTCTTAACATTAAGTTTTAAACCAGATATATTTGAAAAATTATCAAGAATATCTAAAACAGTTTTAATATCGTTCTCATCTTTTACAAACACAGTGGTGTCATCAGCATACATTGATATTCGGGCTACGTTTTTAGCGTAATTACCTAATGGAAGTTTTATACTTTTTTACATTTTTACACTGTCTTAATTACATGCGAGACTCTCGATCGCTAAAATGAATAAGAGTGCCGAGAGGGGGCATCCTTGTCTAACGCCTTTCTCAATATCAAAGAAAAGGGAAACATTACCATTATGCATAATACAGCTTGAAATATTATAATAAACAGTTTTAATCCATCGAATAAAAGAGGGTCCAAAATTGAAGTCTTCTAGGGTGGAAAATACAAAATTTCTATCTATGCTATCGAAAGCCTTACTAAAATCTAAAAAGAGGAAGGCACCAGTTGCATTACAAGATTCAGTATATCTAATTACATCTTCAGTAACTTTTTAGTCTAGCATTTTCACCAATGTATCTACCCTTTATATATCCTGTTTGATCTGAATTGATGATTGATGATATTACTTTCTGAACTCTTTAGCAAATGTTTTCGCCGCAATTTTGTAATCAACATTGAAAAGAGTGATTGGTCTCCATTTAGTCAGATATTCTCTGGACAAATCTTTACCTTTATGCAATAACGTTATTATACCTTTTCTTTGGCTACATGCCATTGACCCATTTTCAAAGCCTTCGTTCAATCTATTATGTCATAATTAAGTTAATTAATATCTCACCAATTTTGCCACTTTGAGGTATAATATTCGGCGAATTTACAGAGTGGTATGAAACAAACTGATTATGCCAAATTTCTTTTTTTTTAAGTTAAGTGTCGAATACGTCATTATTTGATGCGGCCGACGAAATGTGTGCTATTATTGATTTGGGAATATTATGAAAGGAAGAGATCACCGAAATATTGTGACGAAACTGACGTTAATGGTGCATATAATTACACCGAATACAGGAAACCTAGCAAAACTGGAGACGAGAGAGTAACTACAACTTCATTAATATAGGTAGGCCTATATCAATTTCATAAGATTTTTTTCTATCGAGAAATAGATTTCTCGATCCAGCTAATCCATTATGCATTATTGTTTTGGAAAAATCCATTTGATTATCTCCTCAGCTTTGGCAATCTCCTTATGGTGAGCATAATCGTTTCGTCTTACATACATCATCTAACATTTGGACATTTTTATTTTTCCCACTACCGTAAAGGTTATACTGTCTGGTGTGGTATAGACCGTATTCAATATGACGTCAGCCACAAGATATGTTGGTGGACAAGATGCATACATTCCAGGACTACAATACATTAAGCTGTCAATCGATCCATGTTTAGCGATTGCACAGGGATCATTGACAGGTGAATGTATTGTTGTACTGGAATGCGTCTATCTTGTCCACCAACATGGCTGGCTATTGAATACGGTCTATTAAATAAGCAAATGCAAAAATAAGTCATCTGACATCGTAAGATGCCACAATGTTTACCTCAAATGTAGGTCTCTAGCATCTTGCAGAACATGAATCCACATGTTATTTTCACTCAAACGGCAAATAGAAATAGTAATAGGATGAATTTCCAAAGATGTATTCCATCCCTTTAACTGTGGTTGCCAGATTTGGCGTTGGCCGAGTCGAAGGTCGATTGCACCGGAAATACATCAAAGGAAATGAGTAATCCACTTTTGGAGTTTTATCATCAATTTCGTAGGAGTAGTTTGAGGACAAAAGTAAGGTGCACAGATTTCTGAATTTTTCGGCAACCTTTCACAATACAAAGTTGTCATTTCGGAATAGTAACTAAACAGATAATTTACAGTTTCGATTTCGGGGATTTCCTGTGTTGTATGGAGAAATAAATTGGTAAAACAGCATGAGGAATACTAGTATGGGGCGGTGTGTTGATGGTTTGAGATTTGCTGGCTTTTTTGCTGCAATTAGAATTTAGATCTTAAAATGTAGATAATGGTCCCAGCAATCCAAATCAAATTGTTACCGTTTTTTTATCCCTTCCGTTTGGCGGCCATCTTGGTTGTCAAAATGCATGCCATTTTCAACATATTTTGCTCTATACCTGGACTTCTGAGCAACATAGAAGGCTCAAATTGGTGGCAATGCCAATGTTTGTGATGTCGTGGAACACGACTATCACATCCAGAAAGTCGCAGCTAATTTCCTTTAGGAGGTCATCTTGAATTTCAAAATGGCCGCCATTTTAAACATATTTTGCTCTCTATCTTCACTTCTGATCAACAAAGAAGGCTCAAGCTGGTGGCAAAACCCATGTTTGTGATAGTCAGTGAATTCAAATATTACATCCAAACAATCACAGATTGTTTGCTTCAGGCGGCCATCTTGAATTTCAAAATAGCCGCCATTTTAACATATACTTCGCCCAATATTTGGACTTCTGAGCAACATGGAAAGCTCCAATTGGTGACAATACCCATGTTTGTGATGTCAAGCAACATATATATTACATCCAGAAAGTCGCCAGTTTCCTTCTGACGGCCATCTTGAATTTCGAAATGGCTGCCATTTTGAATGTATACTTCGCTCAATATCTGAACATCTGGGCAACCTAGAAGGCTCCATTTGGTGGCAAAACTCATGTTTGTGATGTTAAGGAAAATATATATTACATCCTGAGAGTCGCAGATTGCTTCCTTCTGACAGCCATCTTTAATTTCGAAATGGCCACTATATTTTTACATTTATTTTGCCCGATATCTGGCCTTATGAGCAAAATAGCTCAAATGCTGCTTCCTAATCAGATATACATCCTATTGCACCAGAACCTCTTAAATCATGGAATCCTGGGAGAGCCATAGCTCTGGGTGTTTTAATAAGTTTGTGTTTAGGTTTCAATGTTATTGCTGTCCATATGTTCCAGTGCAATTTCAAGTATTGAAACCAATATCCACACCTATCTATTTAGCGGCCGCAGCCCAGATGCTGTTCACCATATAGCGCCAAATGTCCCTGTCCGTCATCAAGTTGGGAATGTCAGATGAATCCTGCTGCATGTCTCGAGCAATCACATGTAGTTAGTTAAAGGGCGACCACCCCTGTTTGGGCATGGTAACCTCCAACATGTGATGTCCAAGACTACTTGATCAATCGCACGATAACGACATCGCACGATGACTGGCAAATCGTGCTCGGCGTTGGGCAACAGAAGATGAAATTGGAGGGATATCTCCACATATCTGTGCTTTGGTCATGTGCTCACGCCAGGATACGTTTTGTACTCGCATAAGAAACCTGGTGTAGGTGCCATCCAGTTTATCCTGTAGCTCTTTTTATGGTCCAGGTCTCAGATCCATATAACAGGATACCCTGTTCGCAGGCTCTAAAGAACTGCAGCTTGGTTGAATTGGAGATACCAGATTGCCATAGGTGGTGTAGTTTATTGCAGGCATCCCAAGCTTGCCCTTTGCGTGACAGGAAGTCTTTCTTGCTGTCGGCAACATAGGACCCCAGGTACTCGAAGTCCCTGACCTCTTTGAGTTGGGTACCGTCTGTAGTGCAGATAGGTTGATGCTTATCTACCTCATTGGCGGTCATATATTCCGTCTTCTTGGCATTTAGATGTAGGCCGACGTTGTCTGCAGCATTATAAAAGTAATGTAAGTAGATCCCGTGCACCACATATCAGATCGGCTGTTAGAGGTAGATCATCTGCATAGTCAAGGTCTGTGAGATGCTGACTTTGGTGACGTCCAAAATGCTTGGGTTTGATGGTGATTCCCTTGTCGTTCATGATGTCAAGACTGTCTGAGGATGTAATCAACCACGAATACAAAGGGATAGAGAGCAAGAGTATCTCCTTGGAGGATTTTAGCAGTTGTTAGGAACTCCTTTGTGGGCCCATCCATGGTCCACACAAAGCTAGATGGGTTATCATACATGATAGCAATTGTTTTGACAGTCTCATCTGGGACACCATAGTTGGTAAGAATATGCAGCATTACATCTCTGATGACACTGTCAAAAGTCATGGAAAAGTCTACATAAACAATTAAAGTTTTTCTCTTGGAAAATTGCGACTAATCTATGATCCTTCTGAGGGCAAGTATCTGTAGAAGTGTTCATCTGCCTTTACGAAAACCATTCTTGTTTCGTCTGAGAATTGGATCTATGTGAGAAACGATTCTGTTGAGCAGCATCAAGTTGTAGATCTTAGAGGCCAGTGATGACAGTGTGATTTCTCTGTAATTTTGGGGTTGTTGGAGGTCACCTTTCTTTGGTAGAGGAGTGATGAACGATGTTAATATAATAAGGTAGCTGGTTTGTTTCCCATGTAGGTGTCATTACAAGATTCCAACAGTTGATCATGAAAAAGTGGATTCTTCCAGATTACTGCAGGAATATTGTCGGGACCAGTTTCTTCAGGCAGATCAGAAGCTCCTCTATATAGTGAAAGGCCTAGTCTTGATAGGAAGGGCGTCTGCTATCTTGTAATTGAAGAAAGGGTCATCAAGGTCAGTGTTATTCTGAACTGGTTTGCCAAGTAGAGAACTAAAGAGGTGAAACCATGTGTCAAGGCGCTCTTCAGTTGTTTCTCCTTTGATTCTTATAGGTGAGGTAGTTTTCTTATCAGTCAGCTCCATCAGTGCCTCCCAGGCAACATCATACTTGTATTTGAGATGAATGCCTGGTGTCAAGTGCTTCAGCCTTGCACTTAACATGCTCCTCAAGCACCACGGTGTAAACATCAAGTGCAGCCTTAGCGGCTTCAAGGTTCTGCTTGGAGCTTCTGGTGGATTTAGTATGGTGCTTCTTGGCTGCAGACTCCATTTTTTCTCTGGCTTTGATGACTTTGTCATTTGAGGCAAAGGCAGTAGACTTCTTTCTTCTAGGTAGCATCTCCAGTGCAATTTCTTTGTTGGCTGAAGTGTAGCTTCATATACTGTGCTGGGGTTCTAATCTTCGAGCTCATCAACAAGAGTGTTGAACCGGTTATGTACTGCTACAGTATACTGCTCGCAGAGCTTTGTATCTCCCACTACCTTTCTCCAGTCAATTGTTTTCATGGGATCTCTAGGAGGGGGTTTACTCTGACGGTAACTTATCCTGCTCCTGCAAGAGACAATTCTATGATCAGACTTAACAGCTTCAAAAGTGTTGTAGGCTCTTGAGTTCTTAATGCTGTTAATCCACCCCTCTCTGACCAGAATGTAGTCCAGCTGGACAAGTTCTCCATTTGGGCGACGCTATGTCCAGTCTACTTGCTTGATTTTGGATTTTGTTGCCACTGGCAACAATGCTAAACCGTTTCACGAATTTCCTCACCCCACCTCTGCTGGACCTGCCTCTGCACACGAACAGCGCGTCTCCAGGTCCAAGTCTAGCACCGCAATTTCCAGGGATGCACAGAAGAGTATGGGCTGGAACTGCACCGGTGGCAGTGGACAGTCCATGATAAAAGCGAGAGCCAGTTTCATCTGGATGGTAGCAGCAAATGACTGTTGTTTCAGAATTACCCATTAGTGTTAATTAGCTTCAGGATGCGCTCATTACAGTTGACAAGGATGGCACATGACTTGAGAGCCTTTGGTGAGAAAAGAAACCCCACACCTCCTGTAGCTGCATTTTTCTTATTCTTCCAGGCGGAAGCTGTAATAAGTGCATAGCCATGGATATTCTCCTGTAGTAGATGTTCCCTGTGCACAATGTGGTGTGCAGATGACATCAATATCATACAGTTGTGTTTCATGTACAAGTTCTTCTTTTTTTTGGCTGTTGTTGATAGTTTCTGGACGTTGTATGTGCTGATGATGAAAGCAGCATTACGTTTAACAAAGTTGTCCATACACCTTTTTTCAATATCAGGGTTGGACCTTCGGACCAACCCATCATCCGAATTGCTACTGGTAGAGACCAATGTTGACTCAGGAAGCACAGACTTCAAATCCAGGGCTTTAACCCTGGTGCTACGTTGTAAACAATTCAGCTTGTCAATTAGCTAAATAGTAGCTGGGATTCGCCAGGTCTCCAGCACCTTATCTGTTGGGAATGGTCCCTTAGCCTTTGCCTTCACGGTGACACTCTGCCACAAACATCACTTCAATTTTATGTTGGCTCAGAAGTAGATAGGGCGAAGTATATATTTACAAATGGCGACCATTTGAATTAAAGATGGCCACATGAAGGAAACAATCCTATGACTTTCTGAATGTGAATAAATGCGTTACTTGACTCTTAACATGGGATTGCCACCATTTTTACCATTTTTAGTAAAACTTTAATTTTCAAAAAAGAAAAAAATATAGTGAAAATGGCGGCCATTTTGAATCAAAGATGCCGCAAATGGAATGGATTAAATAAAAATGTTACCGCCGCCTGAGTGACTCCAAGCTGAGACTAATCAAAAATGCTGCCGTTTGTTGATTAATTTCGAATTGCCAGACTACCCATTATCCTCACGAGTTGGATCATGCATCAAAAAAAATGCAATTTGCTGTCAACTTTAACCATTATTTTACAAAAATTCTAGAGGGGGTCCACGAAAAGATTATGTCACCATTTGATGTTCGAAATCTGTTTCTGTAGAGATGAAAGTTTGGTTTTCAGTGGCACCCTAGGTTTTAATGGCATTTAATTTTGCTGCTCATTTTACGTGTAAGCCAAGTGGTGTAAGCCAAAATTGGCGCTGACGATTTCAACTAGGCCTGTTGCAAGTGGACATCGTTGTTACACGATGTAAAACGTGTACACTGTGACATCATGGACATGGTATCGTTCAGTATTGTGTTGTAACAACATTCCTAGGGAATATTCCGACGTACTGTATACCGGGGGGGCTGGGATTGGGATTACATAAATGAATGGATAGGGGTGTTATGCGGCGCTTCCAAACACGGGGGCATGCGGTGACAGAGGACTTCAAACGAATAGGGTGTTTAGGTTGTGGGGAAAATTTCAAAATAAAATTTTCCCCCAAAGGGGGTATTTAGGTTGACAGCAGTGGTTAATTTTCCAAAAAATGTGGTCTTGGGTGAAAATTTCAAAATACATGGGGTCCTGGGTGACATTTTCAAATACATGGAGTCTTTGGGTGACATTGTCAATTGGGTGACGGCGGGTGCTGGACAATTGGGGTCTTAACTCTGTGAGTGCGGGCAGGGTAGTATATTGGGGAATTTTGTCAAGTTTTGTCTTTTCTTGTTATAACATTTCCAAATGATTTATTCAGAGGAGTGGAAAATTGCATTTAAATAGTTCAAAAGAAGACATAGCCTTGGTTGTTGCATTTTTAGAGGCATCCCAAATGACCACAAATATTTGGAAAGCCATCTCAATGCAAATACACGCTATGTGTTTTATAACTTATAAAGAATTACTCAGCGTGCAAATAGTTAAGGACTTCATACCAGTCACCTCCAAGATGGAAGTGGCCCCCACCCGTTATGTAGTTAGTACCCGCAGATGGTGCATCACAGCCCATGTGTCAAATCAAATGGTCTTGTCCACTTGATTATAGTGCGCAAGTTATCAAAAAGTATAATAACCTCCACCGAATTAAAATTCATTTCGGATGTCGGCCGGCAATGGGAGACTCCATGAGCTTAAAGTTTGTGTACACGAAATCAATAGGGATGTTTTTTTGGTGGTTTTTTTTTTTTTTTTTTTTTTTTTGACAAACACAAAAATGTGAAGACTTCATCTGTGATTTGGGTCATAATTCTCGTGAGTTACTTCATAAGGTTTGGCAAAATAGTTTCCAAGAAGTACCAATCAAGTCGTCCCATTGGCAGGCAATACACAATAAGCCAACATGACCGATATACTAGAGGGGTCAGCTATAACAGGCGACCAATTTGCCAAATTGCCGTTAATATAGCGTGGTGTGGGGTTGCGAGGTAGGGTAGCCACTGTTTCCCTCTTCATCAGTGATCGATTCTGTTTGTTCATTGACCGTTGTGAAAGTAAGCAAGTCCGCAGGTATCATTGTCCCCTGGCTCCATAGATGACAATGGAATAATCATGAAACTAATGTTGCGTAAGATCAACTGAATCGATTTTCCCTATTGTTCACCATTGTTCCCGGACTGTGAGCCCGAGACTATATCTCCGCCACACCACCTTTTTCATGATCACTCCGTTTACTCATCTAGCGGGAGACCGCGCAAGCGCGGGCCTCCCACTAGTTAACATAATGCACAACTCTTTTGTCTCTTTCAATTTAATATATAATATGGGAAAGCCAGTTGGCAGGTCTTTTCAATAGTAGATAACTCTTTGTGAGTAAAGTATTGACATTTATGTAAGCACGATTCGGGTCAATATAGTTCTAAAAGAAACGTTAACTACTCAGGAACTGGCAACCATATAATTACATTGTTATGCGTTCCCGACTACAGTGCAAATACCATCGTACTGCAAATGTCACGTGTTTTGTGCAATCTGACTAAGTCTAGCCATAATAGTCACGCAGCCCCCCCTAAAAATGGTACAATTTGATTGGGATCCTGGGACCATTTTCACATTTTTACGAACAAAATCCCAATGGTAGCAAAAAACCAACAATGACACACTGTCCCATACTATACCTGTAATACGGTAAATCACTCACTAGTAATAATGAGCTTCATATCGCTCTTAGTAAGAATATTAGGCACAGGATGTATTCCAGTAATTTGGTCTATTATGTGTAGCACTGCACTTTGCTATCTTTTTTTATTTTCCACGAAAGACTCTCTTCATTCTCAGTATATTGAGTCTAATCTCTAATGTAACATTGAACTTTCCCCAAAAGAATGAAACTCTTGTAAACCACTCCAAATGAGTGGGACGTTTTTTAAAAAGAGGGAATTTCCACTATCAAGAATGAAAATCACTCCAAAAGGAATGGATTTTCCAACGTTTTTGCTTGTTGTCCTTCGTTTTCCTCCAAAAGGGATTGCCCTTCATTTAACTCCTCAAACGAGTGGAAATCCACTCTTTTCGGAATGATTTTCACTCTTTTGTGAGTGGAATTCGTCTTTTTTAAATACCAATGACTTTATACACGTTTCACTTTTTTTGAGAGTGAAATTTTCACTCGTTTACATTTAAGAGGAAAGTTCACTGATATGGTCTACAAATAGTTGCATGATAGACAGCTGTGCTAATAATGAGTGTGCAATTCCCGCAATATCAATAACATTGTTGTTCCTGAATGCTATTAGTTTCATGTCAGGGTTAATGTAAATCTCACAGCATATCTAACTCCCCGCGCCAATAACTGAAGTCGGTACTCCAATATGGGCAAATCGATGTCAAATTGGTTGAACCGCGGAGTAAATGCTCAAATTTACGGTCCAAATGCCATTTACTAGGAGAAAACATCCAGTCTAACTGTCAAATCATGAAATTCCATCACGCTCTTAATACCACTAGTGCATTTTCAGACATTTTAAAGCAGCGTGTTTCAGATGTTCATGCAGAAAATAGCCATCCAGGATTTTTTTTATCCTTACGGCAACCGGGTTGGTAGGTTGTAAGGCGGTGTCCAAACGTTAATGGCGACATTGCCCTTCCAAGTAGAATTTTTAAACAGTTACAATGCCTTGATATTCAACAAAATTAGCTTTCAAAGAATACATCATATGTAATTCATGATAACTATAACGTTTACTCGAGGTCTTCAACTTTGTGTCTCATATCTTCTGATCTCTCAATGACCAGCAATTTTTATCCAAATTAAGTACAGTAACCCGCGTTTTTTATTTTTGTTATTGTTTTCTTAATCACCCTTTTCATTATCTGCTGATGACCGTAAAATACTGGGCTGCAAGATAGGTCTTCCAAAGTACACAGAGCTATAGGTATACAGTGATGTGGCTACCTCTAAAGCCACCTACCCCAATGGCTACCGTGTAGTTGCCCACTAGATTGAGAAAGATGCATATGGTGTAGACAGTACCGGAGTAGCTACCCCGCATTCTAGGACGCCATTTTTAAAATAGTGGACCGAATGAGGCGCTATAACCTTGGTCTCTGTTTAGCATTTTCTGATTTTTTTTTTTAATCATTATGAAATTAAACCCCCCATACCCCATTTCCTCCGCACATTTAATAAAAATGCAATGTATGCCAAAAACATTTTTAAAAAAATTGGCCATGAGAAAACTTACCTGACAGCGTGAGAGCCGGTGTAACCGGAATATTCCCCCAAATCGCGGTCAATTGGGCCTGTGAGTGGTTTCTTTCTTCCGTCATCTTGAATTTTTTATCCATAGCTCTTGCGTATTACAATATAGTAACTTCTTGTAGTGGGTCAACATGATGCCTGTCTGTAAACACACAGAATTATTGCAAATGGGCAGGGACCTCAAAGGAGGAAATTGGGGCAAGATGTGTTTAAAGCAAAAGGTTGTTTCGTCTCTACATTTATACGGTCCTTCGCCGGAGAAACAGTCTTGCGACTTATTTATCCATCATCTATAGTGGCACATCGGTACTGAAGATTGGCATCACGTGGAACCTCCCCTCAGCACCTCACTGACGCGTCGTTTATCCTCCGGGATCACTGTCAAGAGGCCCCTAAAAGGGGGGAAGTTTCACAGCCAGCAGTCCCCCAAGCATATTGCAGGTGCGAGTGCGGCTGTGAACTGTGTTAGTAACTCGACTACCCCTCTCCACTTTGGGGAATAGTAATCTGCCGAAGCTCGCTCACCCCGAAAGGTTCCCCATATATACCTTTTAGGTGGTTGGTTGATTAGATTGATTGGCGCTTCAGCAACATGCTATGTGCGCCAATTACTCTGTATACTACAATCAATGTTACGTAATTCAACTCACATCATTAGACAATGGATACGGTTACATTGTATCTTGCTCTCAACCACAAAAAACCGTATCGTTACGGAGCCACAGCAGGCTGATATCCAAGCCTGCTACCCATCTTTCCCCGTTAGCCACGCAGACTATCTCCGGTCATATCCAAAGCTCGAGTCGCTATAGGAACTGCTCAATAGGGATAAGCAATGATTCAAAGCATTAAACCTGGCTGGAACAACACCCCGAACAACACCCGTAAGCTGCGCTATCCGTCTTGTGTACACGAGAGTGGGATTGTGATGCCCGCGTACCCTAACTATCCGGCACGTTCTGACCTTACCAGATGGATACCTGTAGACTGCTGAGACCTCTGTAATGGCCATATTTCTTGTTGGTATATCAATATTGGTGGTGTCAGCTGCATTCAACTTTGGTGGTGGGGGGGGGGGGGATGGCGCCCTGTTTCGATACCTCGACTTGGGATTTAGGGTTGCCGAGCTCCCTATGGAGCTCTAGCCCGCCGCCTGCGTGACTCCAAAGTGAGACTAAGAAAAATACTGTCGTTTATTAATTCGAAGCGTTTTCGACTTGCCAGATTACCCATAATCCCTCCCGAGGTTGATCATCGCAAGGCAAAAATGCGAAATTTGTCTGCACTTACCATGTTTTACAAAATTCTGAGGTGTCCACGAAAGATTATGTCCCCATTTGATGTAGAAATACGGTCTATAGAGATTTTTTTTTGAGGTTGACATCCCTAGGTTTTATGTTCAGTTAGAGATTTTGCTTGCATCATTTAGTCATGCCTTTTCAATGTGGAAGCGGAGCTTTCGCGCCGATTTAAGCAACGGCCCTGTTGCCAAGTTGAAATCGTTTTTTACACGCTTGTAAAGGTGCCACACTGACTGGGGTATCGTGCAAGTATTATTGTGTTGTCACACCATTACTTGGAAAATATTACGAGCCGTACCGTATGCCCGGGGGCCTGGGGTGGGGGTATCACATATGAAATGGGTATGGGTGTAAGGCTGGCGCTTCCAAACCCACGGGGCATTCTGTGACAGAGTACTCAAACAAATAGGGGTACTCTGTATTTGGGTGAAGACAACAAAATAATGCCCCAAATGGGGTTTTTCGGGTGACAAATTTGCATGCAAAATTTTCCAAATTGGTGGTCTTATTTAGAAAAGTTTTGCAAAAATTTTACAAAAATAGGGTCATTGGGTAAAATGTTCAAATTTTTGTCCCCAAAGGGGGGGGGGGGGGGGGGGTCTTTGAGGTTACAGTGGTAAACTTTATAAAAATGTCGTCTTTGGGTGACATTGTTCAAATATATGGGGTCACATACGCGTCAACCTCCAAAATTGGAGTGTCTCCCCGTATATTAGTTATTACCAGCATTGGGGTGCATCTGATGCCCTTCATGTCAATCAATTTTTAGTACACTATCTTAAAATTTTACTTGTAAAAATAATAACAAAACCTCCCACCAAATTAAAATGTTTTCGGATGTCGGCAGGGGAGCCTCCATGTGAGCGGCAGTGGCGGCACCAGACTTCATTTCCTTAGGGGAAACGGGAGGGGGGGGGGTTACTTCTGGGGGGTAAACGACCAAATTTTTGCCCCAAATCGCTGATATTTACCCAAATTTGGAATCGCAGTTTTTTGCAAAATCCGTCATTTTCTACTTCCTGGTTGGGGGGGGGGGGGGGGACTGGAGGGTAGAAAAAATAGGTGGCGCAAACTTAAACCTCCCCCCCCCATAAGCCTCCCCCCCCCCCCCCAGAGTACCTAATCAAAGCAAGTCGACCTCATTGGCAGGCAATCACTGATGATCTCGTAAAATCTCAACTCCCTTGGCACACAGGTTTC
>JAMKCH010021972.1:0-21417 GCA_023653785.1 Ophioderma brevispina
TTCAGAGCTTGAATCAGGTCCGTAACCAGGATTTTTAGGGGAGGGGGGCGATTTTTTCAAAGGGGAACTTCACAACCAAAATCCCCGAAATTGGCAAAAGTGGACTGTTTTATTATGAAATTTAAATTTTTTTCGTCCAAAAGCATAAAAACTCTATTTTATTTTATTTATTATTTATTTTTTTTGGGGGGGGGATTTGCTGATTGACCTCTATCTGATTGTGACCCAGATGTGTGAATTTACCTGTGTTGGCTTCTTTTACCAGATAGGCACATCGCGATTGTTTTGTCCACGTGTGATTATGCATGTGTGGCACAGAGTTATCAGGAGGTATTAATTCCTTATGTCCTGTGTCTGCACGAAAATAACCTAAACTCAGTTTTGCAAAAAGCTGAGATAAAAGGTTTTTGTCATCCAGTGAAAAATATGTTGAATTTGTGGCATAGTCGTCAGACAAAAAATTAGGTTGCCAGTCAAAGCTGGACATTGGTCTAAGGGACAAACTCAATTAGTTAGAGTAGAAGCAGTAGAGGGATTTTAGGGCGTAACAAATTCATTTTCAAAGACAACGGAGAATGCTTCTCTTTTTTAGAAAGTGGGGGACCCCCCCCCCCCCCCCCCCCCCCCCCAAATATTTTTTAGCCAAAAAAAAAACCAGTGGGAAAAAATTTTACACCAACATCCAAAATGAATGAAAACATCCCCTCATACCGTAAATTATGATTGGTCTCAGATGGACAGGCACCCTAAATGCTACAGAAAGCCCAATATATTAATTTAGCTTCTGAACGGTATCATATCAGTTATATTGTCAAAGCAGGAATATAATTCATAATAACATGAGTGTACATTCTGCTGATGTATCCTCAAAACATGCGGAACATGGAACTTGCTGTATTATTGTAAATTGAGTCAAGGTTACAGTTTGTGAGGGTTAGGGCAAGTTCATGGGTGGTGCTTGTAGGAAACCAAAGAATTTTATTGCAGAAGAAGATTTGTGTGAAGGTAAGTAAATAATAAAAACTTAAGAAAAAAGGTCATTTTTTGAGATGACAGTTCAACTGGTATTTTGAAAGGGGGGGTCTAACTTGTAGACCTGGGTTTAAACCAGGGTTAGTCCCTACTGAGTGGGCCCTTTTTTTAAAATACTGTGAAAGTGAGACCCAAAGCACCCAAATCGGATTTGTAGGGATTCACACCAGTAAATAAATAACGTTTGAGAAACCGGTAAGTCCGGCCCACGGCAAATGAGGTGGGTTTTTTTGGTGGACCCTCGCCTATCCAAGTATACCCTTAAAACGAGAGAATGCGAGATCTGGGTTGCAAATCATGGTTGCTATCATATTAAGTATAAAATCTGTAGGAATATCAAAAAAGATTGTGCATTGATATGTTATTTTGATCCGCAAACCAATTTTAACCGTAATTCTTACAGGGACACCTGACTGCAAAGTGCTGTGACCTTCAGGATCCACGTTGCATCTAGTCCCCTTGGCGGTCCAGTCGGCTCGAAATTTTGGGAATAACTACCTAAATTTCATGATTGATTGGGTGGAGATATGATGATCTTCAAGCAGATAGTTGCTTTAAAGGTCTGAGATTGTTCCATTGGGAGAAATCATGAACTTTTCATCTCCGCCCATTGTTCAGAACGATGGAGCAGCATTTAGTGGTGTGAAACCGTAGTTTGCCAGTCTATCTTTTCTGCAATCTAATTTGGATTCATTTGGGCGGTGTTTTGCTATATTGAATGAGACTTGACGCATCATCGTCTGCATTTTTATCCCCCTCTGGCTTGAAAAGTAGAGGGGGATATTGCGAGGGTGCGCATGTCTGTATGTATGTGTTGTATGTTTTTTCTTTGTGTCTCTTCGAAAGTTTAAGTCAGATTTCAATACCACATTTGGTGGTTACGGTGCAATACGGCTGGGTTCCTTCATACTGACAAAAGAGGTCTTGGATTTGAAAAAATAAGGTTCCTCAACTAATATCTTTAAGCTTGTCTTTAAAAGAAATGGACATTTTTCAGCTAAAACAGTAATAGGTACAAGTGTTTTTTTTTTTACAAACTAGGTCAATGCCAGTGACATTTTTATAATGAAATCCGTTATTTTAGACTCAATCAGGACTTTTCAGAGCTCTTTCCACCAGCTATTAACCCTTGTCCTACTGAAAGGGGTTGGTATACACCCCCTTAAAGTTGTGTCTTTTTTCCCACTTGCTAACAATCTTTTAAGTACTTGTCAACTGACTTTTCACCCCTTTTCATGCAAAAACAAACATTCCCGATCGTATTGGTACAGTACAGGTTGATCCCAAAGTGATGATGGGGGTGGGCACACCCTTCTGGAGAGAAGTCCCCAAATCCTATATCACAGAATATCACAGACACTTGATTTTTAGTACAATTGATTGCTATGATGTCCTTTTCATTGATCCCAAAATGAGTACCAACATGCCTATCATACAAAAAAAAATACGGTCCCTTGTATCACAATGTTTTCTCGGATGATCCCGAGGAGGGAGGTATATGAGGTGTTCAGGAATTTGAGGTCACAAGTCATCAAGGGGTTATTTTAAAGTCATTCTTCTTGCCCAAAATTTTTGGAAGTTGCCAGCTCAGATGTGGTAATATTCCCAAATTTAGTATAACTGATCCCTTGCAGGGGTTGGTCTGTATGTGATGTCCAGGAATTGTAGGTCATCTAGGGGTCATTTGAGGGCCTGTTTTAAATACTACCTGGCCCTAATCTACAAAAAATGGGTATTCATCACAAATTGCCAGAATGAATGTTCAGGAATTTGAGGTAGGGGGGGTGTGGTGTGGCGGGCACCCCATCGTGGAGGTGACGTGTATGTAACGCTGTTAAAAAGGGACAAGCAGCGATTTGCTGATCCGAACCAATCGAAAAAAGCATCAAAATTCATATTTTGATATTTTTGTTATTGGCATGGATGTCTAACATAACCTGCAAGTGGTAGGCTTGAAATCCGTGTATTAAAGACAAGGCCAGTACCTTTTATCTGGATTCTGTAAGTAGATACGTGGTATCAAAATTCCCGACTTGAGATCAAAAACCCTTTCCTCTGTGAATATCCAGATTTTAAGCATGATATTGGGCCGCCGACCTGTACAGTTTGGAAAAAAAACCATCAACACAAAGATTTTATTTTATATTTGTTTATTATATTCTGACTGGTGAAACCACAATCAGCCTATTAGTGTAGTTATGAAACGAACGCCAACACCGCTGGTCTATTTAACGACGGGAGACTGTATGAAAAATTTTCTTCAATATTTCATTTTTCACTATTTGGTGTGTTTTTTCTACATTAAGCAGTTATATGGAATTAAACAACGTTCCCTGCTTTATAAGTTTTAAAAATGCATTTCTAATTTTTCGATTTTCTCGCATTATCAAGCGCTATCCCTTTAAGAGTCCACCATTTTCAGCATCGCTGTCACCCCACGACCCCATATATTTAATGTCAAACCAAAAGAACCCCTATTTTTGTGTTGCCCCCTGCCCTAAGGCAGTAAGACACATAGCTAGGGATCACTTTTATTTTTATCATACCACAATAGAAGGAGAGATCACAGGAATACCGGCCTACGGGTAATATTTTCGTATCAGGTCAGTGAGCGGGTATTCAGCCGTAACTTACGGCATTATAATCCGGTCATTGTCCGTGTAACTCGCCCGGTTCCATTTACAGAGCGGGTGTGATTCTTTGCCTTTAAGCGACGCGTTGAGCATAAATTTGGGTTTAATAATACTTTATTTATGGAAAAATATTGTTTTTAATAAAGAACGGACGCGTTTTGTTATTATAACTATTTTTGAATGACTTAGTGGTATGATAAATTCGTTATCGTGTTCAGCAAAGCATGCTCTGATACGGGAATCACCATGCCGTTCAATAGCCCCATACCGGGTTCCGCCTTCGCTTCATCGGCATGGGGCTGCGCGCATGGTAATTCCCCGTACATCAGCTCTGCTTCACCGATAACTAATGTCCACATAGTTGTCGTTGTTGTTGATGTCTGTTGTTGTTGATGTCGTTGTGAAAAGGGTTAACCTTTGTCTGTAAATATCCTCAAACTTTGATGGATTTAACCAAACTTGGGTCACAGGTGCACATGCACCCCCCACTTGTTTTGTGAGGTCAAAGGTCCCTGCCAGGTCAAAGGTCAATGTGAGGTCAAGTTAAAAATAGGCTGAAAATGGTCAAAATTGATTTCATTTGAACAGTTGAAGTTCAATTGAACCAACTTGAATCATAGGGTGCACATGGTATGCCTCATTTGTTGATGAGGTCAAGGTCATATACAGGTCAAGTCATTTAGGCCATCATTCACTAACCGCACGGCAGGCGACACAAGCGGTCCGAGACCGATGTATTTTTTTAAAAATTTTACCAAAAAGTTTTCACCAGACCCCCGCCCATTTTTTGGAAAATTTTGCAAATTTGTCTCCCGAAAACCCATTATTTTGGACATTTTGGCTGCCTCTCACCCAAAAACCCCTATTTTTTAGACCGTCAACCGAATCCCCCAAAATGGGGGTTTTCCCAGTGAAAAATTTGCAAACTTGTTCCAAACATGGGTCTCTTTGGGTGAGATTTTTGCAAACTTTGCAAAATCTTCAGGTCTCTTTGAGAAATTTTTCAAAATTTTCTTCTTTCTCCAAAATAGGGTTCTTTGGTGACATGGTAAAATTTTCAAAATATGGAGTCTTTGGGTGCGATTTTCAAAAAAAAAACTTTGGGTGACAACGGTGCTGAAAATGGGGGTGGGGGGGGGGGGGGTCTTAACAGGCCTTACATATGTATCACTTCCAAGATGGGAGTCCCCCCCCCCCCCGGTGCTACGTACAGGTATCATGAATAAAATGCCTTTTAATAATCAATTACTGACAATTTTCTCTACCCCCACCCTCCCTCCAACCGCTTGCTGAATTGTGTAAAAATACTCCACTGACGCCTCACACTCAAGTAGTTTATAAGCTTTTTATACTTATTGTATGAGTCACTGAACCTTTGAGGGCTTCTAGTTTTATGAAGACAAAATGTTGCAAAGAATCAAAGACAAATGGGCTAAATAAAACAAAAGGAAAGTGTGGCAGTGTAGCGAAGCGAACAGCACTTTAAAAGCAAGCATTCCAGCCAGAATGTTTTGTTAAAATCTTTAAAATACCAATCTGTGATTAATTTTTATTCATGTTTAGTGCCGTTAGGCTTCGGAACCTTTCCATATTTTTATGTGGACAAAACGTTTTATTTGAGCCTTTTTTCAACAATGACCTTGATTACATTGCCAATAGAT
This sequence comes from Ophioderma brevispina, assembly GCA_023653785.1. Classification (NCBI taxonomy): domain Eukaryota; kingdom Metazoa; phylum Echinodermata; class Ophiuroidea; order Amphilepidida; family Ophiodermatidae; genus Ophioderma; species Ophioderma brevispina. The sequence goes on from JAMKCH010021972.1 coordinate 5,327, forward strand.
TTGTAATCTTCATCTCAAATAATATTTGGTGACCTGTACCTCTCATCTTTAGCAACATTGAAACAAGAATTATATTTCAACATTAACTCACAAGCTCTTCAAAGACCATGGAATAGATTGTCCATACTTGAAAAGTATGGTTTGTTTTATATATAAGAAGAAAAAAACCCAGCCAAACCCTGAGCAAGAGCCTAAAATAAATCTTGAAAGATCTTTGTTCTATTCTTTAACTCTTAGGCAAGTTTTTCAATGGGAACAGATTGTTCACATGTTTCAAACTGAAAATGTCCTTTGGCAAAAGTGCCTAAAAAACCGTCCATTCTAAAATGCCAAAAGAGTGCATTTCACTCTGAAAAAGTGATTAAGGGCCCACTCCGACAAAGTGATATTTCACACCAAGAATATTTTGGTCAATTTACTCTTGATTTGCCAAATCCTAACCCTTTTATCAAGAGAAAATATTCTTTTGAAAGATTTGAAATCATTTTCCCCCCTAATTTTTTCTCCCCCCCCCCCCCGACCGAAAGAAAAATGGACGGATTTTTGGCATAAATGCAAATCAGCGATTTTAGGACAAAAAAAATAAAAAATCACCAAATTTGTGAGGAAAATCCTCGATTTTGGTCAAAAATTGTAATATCTCCAAATTTTGAAATTTTTGGGCCCCCAAATTTCATTTTGTTTTGTTCCCCCCCCCACCCCCAAAAAAAAATCACTACTCTCCCCCCCAAAAAAAAAAAGATGTCTGGCGCCGCCACTGTTTTCACTCTGTTTTTTTTTATCTTAGAGTGTTTATATTTATTGATTTTTTATTCATTGATACAGCAACTCAATAGAATCACAAAGGCAGCATTAAAACACATTACAGGTAAAAACCTACAGACAGGTCGCACATGCAGTTTGGAGATAATAAAAAAAATGTTGATCATGCATCCACATTCAAAGTGTCGAAAAATCAAACCTCTCCAAGTTTGCGAAAATGAGAAGCAAGTTTACGGGGGTGCGCTTCTTTTTAGCTATAATATATTCATTCTCTGTTAGTTTAATATACAATCTACAGCTCACAAAATTAGGCTTTTTGTTTTGTAACCTGCCACATAAATATCATACCTAACACCATAAAAGAGATGATTAAGAATTTACACTTTACAACAAAACCAAATATTTTGTCAAATGTTTTAAATAGTAAATCAATGTCATGTTTAGCCCTAATGGTGTTGACGATCTCCTCCCAAATAGGTTTCACCACTTCACTCACATTCACAAAACACTGAGTAAATTGTTTTCAGGGATTTCTAACAGAAAGCAAATCTGCTGGGGAGCCCTTCTCCGATCTTTAAAAGGAATCATTAAAAGCAATTGCCCTAAAGAATGTTTTGAATAAAATGACCTAAGGCGAGAATCAAATAGACATTTAAAATTCCGCAGATGATTTTTTCCCAGTCCAAATTCAGAGGATCGTCAGTAAATTCTTTCCAAAAAGAGATGCACTTTTCACTCTTAGTGAAGTGGGCCTGATGTCACCCCTGTTAGAGTGAAATTCACTCTTTGCATTAACGCCCTTAGATGTCGGTGTTATAGCGGGTGCGTCTAATGCCTAACTTCCACGCATGTGGGTAGTAAGTTAGGCATTAATATCTCTTATAGCCTCTTATGCATCTTCACCCGCATCTCTAAAGATACGTATTAAAGTCTTAATCTTAGTTTTAGTATCTTAGTTTGAGACGAAATTACCATTCAGAGCTTGAATCAGGTCCGTAACCAGATTTTTAGGGGGGGGGGGGCGATTTTTTCAAAGGGAACTTCACAAATCCCCGATTTTGGAAAAGTGGACTGTTTTATTATGAAATTTAAAGGGGCATTGCTGATCCACAACCTCGTCCCCCGATTTTCTCAAGGTAATTGAGATTTGTTTCATCTGATCCGTTGGCCCAAGTATAGTTATGTGTGGCCCAATCTTCTTGCAAGTTTCGAGTCTACTAAGGAGAATTCGTAATTTTGTATTTTCTGTCCGTAAACGGACAGAAATTACAACCGTGGTCGATGGGGCCGCGCGATACCACTAATTCACGTCATAGCAATCAAAACGCAAAAACATCAAATCACTGAAATTTTTTGGAAATAACCTTTCCTTGAGGATACCTCGTGAATCATAAACAATGCTAGGATCACGATGCACCTTGAAACTTTTTTTTTTCGTCCAAAAAAGCATAAAAACTCTAATTTTTGGTTCGCTCCTGCTTGTTTTGAGCATTTAATTTATTTTTTTTTTTGGGGGGGGTCATTGGCTATTGACCCTATAATCTGATTGCTGACCCAGATGTGAATTTACCTGTGTTAGCGTCTTTGAGCATTACAACAGATCGGCACATCGCGGATTGGTATTTTGATCCACGTGTGATGTATGCAAGTGTGGCACAGATTGCGTAGCAGGTTACAGAAGTGGTTCCGGTATGCCATGTTGCAACTTAGCATTACAAATCATATACGGTGCCTCCCTCTGCGTAGGCGCGCTGTGCAATGGACCCACTGAATGGGCCGTTTATCGACTGAGCTATCAAGCAGGGTTGGTAGAGGAGCGATAGATATCATAGGTGTTAGGTTCGAAAGGTGACCTTCGCTTTCCTAGCGGATAGCATCAGAACTTTATATTTGTTTTTGAAATGTCTTAGTTCTCAGGTAGACAAGGAATATATATTTATTAATCTTTTCCTGGAGATGGCCAGCGCTGTGCAATGGACCCACTGAATGGGCCGTTTATCGTACTCGGCTTCGATTTTTTTCAGCCATGTGTTAATTATCGGTCACTAAGCCAATAAGATACTACTTTTTGCTGTTTATAAACGGTATTTGGTTCACGTGCCTAAGTACAAATCTCCACTATTTCAGACCGGTGAAAATGGTGTGTGCAAATTCCTATCATATAGCTCTGGTCATGCCCTTTTTAGTTTTTTTTTTCAAAACAGTGTTTTGCTTGTATATATTATTTATTAAAATTTCCCTGGATGGAGATGGCCCGCGAACGATAGTGTTGAAAAAACCCCATGTGCGCTTGGCCGGATTCGAACCGGCGACCTTCGTATTACATGCACGACGCTCTTACTGACTGAGCTATCAAGCAGGGTTCGGTAAAGGAGCGATAGATATCATCTATAGGTGTTAGGTTCGAAAGGTGTCCTTCGCTTTCCTAGCGGATACCATCAGAACTGTAGGTTCTGATTATTATATATTATATATTAGGCCTATATATTTAACATATACGATGTTTGCTTGTTTTTAATTTTGTTGTTAACACCAAAGATTGTCTAGATAATATTTTAACACTTAAGTTAGGTGCATAAGGTCTTCAATGCATTCCCGTTGGTGCATGTGGACCCCCTAAACACTTTGCCGTATGATTTTCATGAAATTTGGTATACACATAATGACACCCAAAGACATTATTTCTGAAAGAAAATTAGAAAAATATTGATCGATTCTGAAATCGGGGCAAAACATAAATTTCCATCGGCGCTAAAAGCGACCATTTTGTTTTTGTGTTTATACTGTAAAATTTACATTTTTTTGGAAAAATATATAACATCAAACTGTAAAATATATACAGTGAATTTGAATGGAAACCTGTAAAAGCTGTTTTTACAGGGTTTTGTTGGCAGAATTGCTGACAGGATTTTCCTGTAGAATTTATAATTGCAGTATTTTTTCCTGTAAATTTTAATACAATTATAAATAAATTGACTGAACTCGACATTCTAATATTGTATATCTTTCATACTAGTTTAAAATCCGAATAAAGCCCCAACTTTTATATATAGGCCTAGGAAAAATTTAACGTAAAAACTTACGGTATTTTGCTGTATTTCCAACTTCTTACTGCCAAAGATTTGAACCATTTTCTATTAATATTTCTAAGCTTTTTCAACACTATTTTACTGTCAAGTACACCGTTAATTTTGTACAGTGTACGATTACCATTGTGGATCCACGGTTTCCCCAAAAACAACAATAACTCAAAATTTGGAATGAAAATGGTCAATTAAAAGGCCATTTCCGCATCATCTACTGAATTATGAACAATTATTGTTGCTTGTTAAAAAAAAAGTTTGCCATTCTACACAGGTATCCATTAGTCCATCAGCAAAATTGATTATTGGATTCCCTTCCCTTTTTAATTTCTTTGGATGAAGTGACAATTTATTATTCATTATTTCGTCAACTTTTATTATTGTTGTAGAATAAATGATAAATAATATCTATTCGGGTTATCCAAAGTGGTAGGCCTTTACCCCTAACAAAGGATTGCAATTTCAATGTTAGATCTGTTCTTGAAAATAATTAAAATTTACTTAAAAGAATTTTAAAAATAATAAATATTGCCAAATCCTAAATTTTCAACACTGCTTTTAAATTCTAGGGACGCGATGGCCCGGGGGGGGAAAACCCCCCCCCCCCGGTAAACACCATCATCCGTGCAGGCTAGTATATATACCATCAGCTTTGTTGGTGAAATCGACAAACACAATTTAACAAACAAGGTAATTTATTTCATTATTTTTATTTTTTTTTAAATTTAATTTATTTATTTTGAGGGAGAGAGGAGATTAAATATTGAAGTGTTTGGTTTTCCGAAAAAAAACTAAACGTGTGTGTCTGGCCACTGGGAAAGGGTATGGGTGTATGTAGGCCCTATACGTCACTGGTACCTTATAATGGTGTGTACATTTTGTTTATTTGGAATTGATTCTCTTTATAATGGAAGATTTTGGGTTTCAGCCCGGAGGGGGGGATTCATATATGAAAGTGACTGGGATGTGCGGATTGGACTTTCAAAGTAGTGGGCATTCCTAGGAACTTTAAGTAAGGTGAAAAGGGGTATTTGGTGAGGAGGCAAAACTAAACTGGGGTCAATCACTGAGCCTCTCACATTTTGTGAAAAAAAAGGTGGTCATCAGGTGAACAGAGGGGCTTTATGTGAGAGCATGAAAATAGAAATAGGGACAGTGACTTTTGGAATTAAAATGGGAGGCATCAAATGAGAGGAAAAAGGGGGTGTCCTTCCTTCAGTGACAGGTTTAAAAAAGGGGGGCCCTTTACAATGACAACAGCTTTTAAAAAGGGGGTCGTCACCTACTTTAGGGAGTGCCTAAACATGATTAAACCAATATAAAACGCTAACCACTAAAAACGCTAACTCTATCGTGACTTGTTTAACACTTTTACCCTTATCAAAGAAAGAACTTATATACTTATGGATTTTTCTCCCTTACGAAATCTCGTCTGTAATACGATTGCAATGCAGAGGAGTAAAAACAACACTTGGAAAGCTATCGTATCCGACCTTATTGAAATCCCCAACCAATAGCGACAGCCGTCTTTTAACACAGTAGGCGTGTGCGGTGTTTTTCATTTCATTCGGGTAAGAGAGTGTCTGATTTCGTTTATTTTTTTTAAAAGCACAATTTATGGCCCTATTTATGGTTTAATTGATGATTTGGCAACTAAGATCTGTAACAAGCTTTCGAATCCTAGAGGATAATACTTTTCGCAAATTAAAAGCCTGCCAAAACCATTTAGTTCAAGTCTTGGACTCAGCCTGCACCGATCATCATCATTCATGCTATGCTGGGAAGTGCCTGTGATTACATGTATCATTGTTGCAGCTGTTATAAAGTTAACCTAAATTTCAGTTCTACCTGTTTTCATCTTTAAGCAAATCGAGTCCAGGGAGCAAAAAGTGTTAGGGGAAGACGTGTTTTGGTCAATCAAGTACTGTTTGATTATGTTGATGGTCATCACACTGAGTTCTAGACTCAGCTTCCAGTCCCTATATAAATATCACAGCCGGACTGGGCTTAAGGGTTTTCGCTCGTGGCGAAAGAGGACCTCTCAGACGAAAATCTATAATATTTATACAATGCTGCAATACTTGTTACCAACTTGCGATCTTCTCTTGTATTCCTCTCACCCTTTGTAGCTAAGTAAACGCTGCACTGGAAGTGACAATATTTAACAAATTTGTGCACGCAAACTCACGAGTCGAATGATCAAACATGTTGTTGCAATTCTTCTCCAGTGTTTTGCTAACAAAATTCAGTTAGGGGCGTGGACACGCGCGCAGTGGTGGGGAAATGTAGCCCAATCATGGTTTCTATTGTGACAAAAAACACAGCTCCACCGAGCCCTACCGAAAATGGCGCTTTGAGCGCACTCTTTGATGGTCAAGCAGCCCAAGTGGGCGTGTAAAGCGACTTAGCAATCTAGTTCCTTCAGAACCAGACCTCGAGCCGCGCAGCGCGAGGTCTGGGAAAAGTGTTTCAAAATGCTTTAGTATTTCATCATTACCGTACAAATGATAGGCTGCAGATTTTTTTTATAATCTGCAGTTTTCCCCATTCCCCCCATCCCCGGGTCTATTTGGAAGATTTTGGGCCTCGAAACGGAATCTATAAATACCCGAGATATCTGAGTTCGATATTCACTCTAATCACAGATTTTTTACCTCTTACTTTCATGTCAAAATCCAACGAATAAATTTTGCTTCTCAAAGCCCTAAAATGTCTTCCAGTGCGGATCAACAAACGCTGACGTCACGGCTAACTTCGCTGGTTCCATGTAGTCAATCTAGAAGGACTCTCGTTTTCTCCACTGACCCTCAGGCCACCGAGCGCTCAGTGGCTGGGTCACAGGGGATGGACACAGGGAGGACGAGGCGAGGGTCCTTCAAGATGGACTATGCGAGACGAGTCAGTCGACGGGAATTTTTAGTGCAATACGGTTGTACAGGGAAAACTTTCTTTAACCGGAAAAGCAGCAGAACATAATTATGCTACTAGTGTGTGGAATAAAATTTAGATAAAAGTCAATGCAGCATGTAGGGATACGAAATAGTGAGTAAATTTAAACTAAAACTTTCACCAATTAGATCATTGCTCCACGCCTCGGGCTTCGCCAGCCCTCGTTGGCCTAGTTTTCCGAGGTGAGCATTTGATCACTATTACAACTCTACCTCAACAGCGTCGGCGACAGGTGTGATCTTAGTGAGTCTCTCCATCGTTTGACATATCGCACGGAAGGTACGTTGTTCTGGAGCATCAAGACGCGTGGATTGTGTTGCAAAGATGCTGCATAATGTGACGTCAGCCTTATCACGATAAACAAAATGTCCCGCGTGTCTGCAATATTGTTGTGATTTCTTACTGCTCAAAACATCAAGAATTTTACAATACCACGGAATCCAAATTAATTCTAAAGGCACTTTTTAACCCAGTGGAGAGTCGCATATATTGCACCAAGGAGAAATTTGGAAGGTACTTCTCAAAAGTTGGGTAAAATGAACTTTCTCTAAATTTTCGAAAAGTTTCTCATCTCACGGAATGGCCATAGCGTTGTGGGGGACGAAAGTGCGAGACAAGCACACTGAGTTCAGCCTCAGTGTGACTGTGTCTGTGGCTGTGCTGTGCTGTGAGGCGGGCTGTGAGTGTGAGGCTGGGATCAGCGATTTGCTAATCTAAACCTGTATGATGTGAAACAGTAATAATCATCGTATTCTATGCTTTTCTTGGAATTATAACAAATGTGCCGATTTGATCGTTGCGTTACACCATCTACGTGCAACACGATGGTGTGCCGTTTTGGAGGGGAAACAGGCTTAAGACGTTCCGTTCTAAAGTAACTGTCCAGTCTCCAAGAAATTACGAGCCAGAAGTATATTAGACTTAGTATAGTATGTATGACTACTAGTTACTAAAGATCACCGTACAACTTCCTTGTCTGAAGTAGCGGTATATATACGCGCGTGTTGTAAGTTGCTGCGTTGTACATGCCATATATGCATTTCTTTGCAAGTTGTCATGCCATGGTTCTGTCTGGCGGGATCAATGAGGGCGGGGCGTAGTCTGATTGCAGAGAAAAGGACATTGTGCGGAGAGTGTCTGACTATACTCAGGGACAGAAAACCCTTTGAGAGAGCGCGAATCACTGGTCGTAAAAGGGGTGGATCCTATGAGCGCGTATGACGCGGGCGGTGACCCAGCACACAGCAGATCGCTCGGGGCCAATCGACGCACAAGGCGATTTTTCCTGCAGTAAAATACGCAGAGAACATGAAGTATGCGTTCGTTCATGGGTTTCTGTCCCAACTATAATAATTGTTTGAACTGACTGGAACAATCTGCTGCGTATGTGCGTGAAGGTCGCACGGCTGGAGTATGTATTTTTTTTAGCACGTAAACACAACAAGGAAAAAGACACGCGATACGCCCGTGTGCAGGTTCAACACACTGGTAGTGCATACGTTCAGTCAAATAATGTTACGGCGACTATAGAAAAATATAAAAAATAATATGTTTGTATTTTGGTTACTGGAATGGTCCTGTGCTAAAACATAACCTGCGAGTGTTTGGCTTGAAATCCATTTTTATCTGATTCTGGAATTTCTATAAAGTTGTGCAAAATAGCTCCATGTGAATGTCCCAGATAAGTATATGACGATGACCTGCTTACAAATTTGTCCTATCAAACACAAAACACAGTGATTCTTTGTTTATCTGTTACTGGTGTAAACCACAATCAAACCTGTTTAGTATAGATTTTGGGACATCATCAATCTTGTCTTATTTGGGGAGACGGTATGAGCCATCACTACACCAATTTTCAGTACAGAAATGCTTCTATCATATCAAATTAAGCAATCTAAGAGGGTGGGGTTAGGCCACCTGTTAAAGGAGGGCGGTGCCAATATACTTTGGATAGTAGTATTCAGTAATGAATGAAAAGAAAATAAAGCAGAACATGAATCACAACAAAATTCAATTTTAATTTAAAATCTCTTGGACATTGTGGAAAGTTTATCCCCAGAAGAAAGAAAAATATAATGAAAGCCCTATATTAGTCTTCTTTTTCAAAATTTTATATGTCAAATTTTGCTCTTGATTCAGGAGTGTAGTATAATTTATATGAACAGTTTTAATTGAGACATTAAATGTTTGAATGAGCAATAGTGTTTGTACATTGTAAACAAAATATGATTATGCGAAAGCCGCATTCGCCATACGCTAATGTAGACTTACGCAACAGCTGTTTGAAAGTCTCATTTATTATGACAAAAGCAAAATAAAAACAAAAAAATCGACGGTGACACACTTTACAATTTTGACAAATGATTGGGATTATTCCTCTAAGTTACACCTTGTGTAATTTTTACAAAAATGACAGATATTCGTTAAAAATCTAGTGTTACACATCTTTCTATGGAGAAGGTGATAGACACGGTTGATTATTAAATACAAAACATACAAATCATGACCTTTGTAGGCCTATATGGCAAATCCTGCGATGCATTTTTTCTAATTTTGCAGAGATATATCTCTTGAATGTCCCTACCAGTTTTCAACTGTGTCACCACGGCCCTTTTTAAAATTGTTCTAAAAATAAGACATTTGCATGGGTCAAACTGGTGTGATTGATGTACACTGTATAACAATACCCATAAACTTTAAAGGGTACAGGTTCGACTTCCATGTCTGCAATCCCGTACCATAGCCAAATTGTAAGAGACAGTCTGTTTGAAATGGACACTGTTTAGAAGCACTAAAAAAGACATGATGAACGACACTTATTTGTGTCACCATACTTTCCTTGTTAAATGACCAAAGTTTCTGCCCATTGAGAGGACTGCAGGCTTAGCCCAGTAAGAACTTAAATGACTCCTCATCTAACTTATCGCCAGGCTTATCGGTTAACTTTCTATCTATGTACACTGGCCTTTATCTTTATTGATATTGAGTCAAGACTTACTACCGGTATAGAAGACAATGGATGAGGTACATGTAGATAGGGATGTGAGATCTGATTTTGGAACTTGGGGCTCATCAGGAACTGATTTTGTTGTGGGTTTTAATTGACATTTTTGAGAAGAGCAATAAAATTAGTAAGTATTATTATCTAGTTCTTTGGGTTAACAGGTAACCAGCTTTGTTTACACTCCAATGTCAGTACTAAAAGTGTGATTCTCTGTCATTAGTTGCAGTGAGAGACCCATCAAGAGAATCACCATGGTTGCAGGAGTAGACTTGTACGAGCCCCAATTCCTGGCTCTGTTTGTCTTTGGAGGATTTGTCATTCTCTCCTCCATAGTCTACCTTGTGTCTGCATTCAGCATGCAAGAGAAGTCCTACGAGGAAGCCATTGCTGAGCAGCGTGCTCGTTTGGAAAAAGAACAGCAGCATGTGAAGGAGCCAAAGCCTAGGAAGAAGTTCAGGAAGAAGAAAGAACGCGAAAGGACAGAGAACTCTATTGGCCACCAAGATCAAGTTCACGAGGAGATACTGCCCCCAAAGGTTGAGGAAGAGGTGGAAGAACCTCCGCCAGCTCGACCACCACCAAAGGCAAAATCGCCAAAAGCCAAGAAGGAGAAGAAAGAAAAGGCGGCGGCTGCTGCTGCAGCTGCTGCAGCAGCTAAAGAGCCAGCCGCTTCCAAATCTTCACAGCAGTCACCAAAGGCAGCTCCCGTGGAAGAGATCATAGTTCCCAAAGTTCAGCAGGTGGCAAAGTCGGCGCCTCCACCTAAACCGAGCAAGGAGATGCATCATCAGAAGGTTGTGGAAGAGCCAATCATGGTACAGCAGAAGAAATGATGTCACATGCGCACCCCACCCGTGTGAGGAAATACATGCTAAGCAGAACCAGCATCACCAACAAATCAAGAAGAACAAAAGCAGTGCATCTAATGGACACAGGTAGCACTGTCCAGGTAGAATTTCGGTGAGAGTCCGGAGAGTTCTCTTCTCGCAAAGACTCCCCCAATGAATCCATGAGAATCCAGTTACACGTAGATTCTCATAATTTCTATAAGTTTCACACAAACCTGACAGAGAGAATCCACAGACTCCCGCCAACGCCCACCTGTGAGAATCCAAATGGACTACCGTAGCTCTCCATGAAATTCTACGAGGCTGATAGATAAAGATAAAGCCTGCATATTGTTTGGGAATGGCTGGTCTGATAACAAGAATATTTGTTCATATAAACTGGCATATATACTGTATTAAATTTGTTGTTCCTGCCGAAGAAAGAAGTTCCACTGGGGGGGGGGGCAAAAGGAGCTCCACTGTTGTGTTACAGAGGTTGTTAATGTTTTTTTTCTCTCTTTCATTCGCTTGTCGTGTATTTGTAATGAACTTACATGTATGTGGGTGTGTGTGAGTAAAAAAATTTAGTAATCCTTGTGGTCCTGTCATGGATTTCAAAAGTAATTGTGCACAATTCAACTGTCAGGGGATACAGTGACTTGTGTGATGTTAGGAGGAGGTGTGAATTCAAAGGTCATGGCTTTTGAGGTCATTCTGAAAAATGCAAAATGCTAATTTCTTACATCTGTTTTGATCATTTACCCATGAACCCAGTGAACCTGGAATCAAGTTAAAGTAAACTTTTATGGAATTCATCATTTGTGATGTCAACAGCTGTTAAGGTCAAAGGTCATCAAGGTCCTTATTTGAGAATTTTAAGTTTTTACATATGCTGTGATTGATTTACAAGGATGCAGGTACATTGGTCCAGTGACCCTTTGTACAATTGTGATGTCAACATATATAGGTCAAGGGTCTTTCAGGGAAGGTAAAAAAAATTAAAAGGTCATGGGACCATAGGTAGAATCTAAAACTTAGAATACCTCTCGCCCACATAACTATAGGGGCAGTTACATGAAAAGGTGAGACAGGTCTCAAAAAAATGAAATTGCTTCCAGAATTGAATTTGTATCCTAAATGCATTCCAAATGCATGCAAGTCAAGGGAAAAAAATATTAAGCACAATCTCTGAGTCAACCTTTAAAAAAAAAAAAATGTTTACTACTGTACACTTAAATGAGGAAGGAAAATAGTGTATAAAGTTTGATGATTTGCAATGGATGTAGAAAAGGAGTTTGGTTAAGTTTAATCATCTTATCCCAAAACAAGTATGGGATTAAGTAAGTATAGCAGTTGTCTTTGAGAAACAAATGTAAATTGTTAAATAACCCAACGTACAATTGTGTCAGTACATGGGGACTGTCGTTGAAGAATGGAACGAGTGTTACGAACAGACTATTATGAATATATTTGCTCATTTTAATTCTGGTTTCCATTGAGCCACTAAAATTTTCGCCTCTAGTTAAGGTCTCATGTAAAAACAGTGCACATTATGATAAATCTTACCCCACTACTTCACAGCGAGTATCAAAAACTGTAGCGTGTGTTACTTATAACGCGTGTTACAAATGAACGCGTGTTACCGAATTTGAAACAATGCATCAAAGCAGTTCTAGATGTTATCGCTTTTAATATTGCACGTAAACTAAGGTAGTATTATACTGCCAATATTTTAATTCTATTGAGGGCAGCCTCATGTTTGTAATCCAGACAGATGAATACCTCAGGGTTCAGTATATAAGAGCACAAGGTCAGGTTTGTCAGGTCAGGTTTCCTTTGAAGGGCCTGCTAATGGTATCCTGGTAACCTGTAGTACCTGTCCCAGGGCAGAGTTGTCAGCTGTGGTGGCGGCTAACGTGCACCCCATCAATGTTTCTAAGGAAAATCTGATGAGGAGGGTCAGTGGTTACCCTGGTAGAATGAAAAGAAGACTACCTAAAGGGTGCTCAGCTCTGGAGAGCTTGGCGGCAATCCAGCACATGAGCCTTGTATATGGTGGCATAAGTTGCCCAAAGGCTAGGCCACCGCCGAAAAACTGTGGGATGGCGTCAGGAAGGGCATCCGGTCAAATACCTTTTGCTCCAATAAATCCTCACACAGCAGTGTGATGAGTGTGAGGGTGTATCCGGCCACCCCCGTGACGGGGATAAAGACCGGGATTTAAAAACTTTGGTTAACTAACACAATATAACCTTTGAGGAATCTTTTGCCTACCGTTAACAGAGATATGGAAAGTTGTGATGGAGTGGTGCCGTTCCTCAACTGATTTTACTAGTTCACAAGCAAAGTGACAGTAACAGCTTGATGAAAAAATCTAACAATAGTGTAAATAACAACATTTGAGATACATGTGGGAAATTGGTTCCTTGTGGAATATGATGGGAGGGAATATCTCCTTGGTGAAATATTGGAAGAAGGGGAAGAAGATGACCTTCTTATGCAGTTTTAGGCATAGGGCTGGGAAAGAATTGGATAGTGGCCAAAGGGGCCCCAAAATACAAATTTTATTTTATGGAGCAAATTATTAGAAAACTGGGGAACCAGTACTAGTAAACAATCGCGAGCCACTTACAATTCATGACTTATAGTGCTGCATGTATTAAAACAAAACAAAGAAAGTGGGGTTCTACTTACTGTTTTGATCTACTTAAATGATCTGAACTGGTATTGGTTAGTTGACAATTTCAACATTTGGCGTATTTAAAAATGAAGTAATGTTATCTTTAATTGTTTTCAACATACTATTCCAGTTGGTCTTTTTTTGCTGGACAAATTGTAACGCGTGTTACTGTAACAGTGTGACCGACTCTTTTACCGTACTAAAAAACTTGAAAGGAAATTGTCATGATTCTGAAGATTTGGAAGTTGTAGGGATCGAAAGCTTAAGTAACGTAGATTACTATAAATTTTCAAAATAAGTTGTGAAAATGGTCACCACCCCCCATTTGTTGAGATTTTCCCTTTAATTTTCCGCCCAATAGCTTACTCGAAAACGATTCCGACAAATCCACATCGCAGGCAAATGGTGACGTCAAAGTGATGACATCAATAATTATCGTGTGTGACCATATCGCGTGTTGCCACTTTCCTATAACTGCGATCGATGTGATTTATATCAATAATAATTTAAAACACAACGAATGAAACAAATAGTCATTCTGTAACTTATTTTCAATTTATTATTACTTATTAATCCATCAATAGTACAGTGTACCAGCCAATAACAATTCGAGTAACACGATGTTTTGGTCATCCTTTGACCTACGAGGTGGAGAGCAAAATTGGGGCGCTTTGTCAATGAAGCCGTGGCGAAAAATCGCCCGTTGTCTTAGTATGTCAAAAAAGCAAAAACTTAAATGCCTCTATTTTGTTAATTTTACATCAAATTGTATATTTTTTCGGAATTCGTGATGTATGTACATAGATTGTATGGAATGTACGTGCAAAAACTGGCTTGACAAAAGTCGACCTATTTCCTTTAAGTGCATGTAGTGTCATGTTCTTGTAGAAGTCTAAACCTTAGAACAGTACTTGATACAGTAGAAATAATTTGTTGCCCACACTTGTAGTTGAGGACACAAGTGAAATGAAGTTAAGGATATTTTTTGCTGTCCAACGGATGGAAACGCGTGTTACCGAGTTCGTAGCACTACCTCATTCACATGAGTTGATCTTTCTTGCCTGTGTATGAACATGGGGATCAAGCTTTAGGTAGTAGGTATTAAAAGACAAAGATACACCAAATTTCAACTTACTTAGTATCACCAAGAGGGTAGAAAAATAAAGGTGGATGCCCTAAAGTGTAACACGGGTTACATGGGAAATGCCCATAGAGCCTTGGAAAATGGAAAGAATAAATTTAGGTCAAAATACAGTTTTGGTGAGGAGTCAAAATGGATTCCAGTGAACCTAAAGTGAACCACCTATGGCATTTAAAAAGAAATTAAATGCGATTTATGGAGTCACTTTCTATGAAAAAAAGCATTTAAATTTTTCATTAAAAATCAGAAAGTGGATCGTGTTCATCGCCCATTACTTTGAGGGAATGAATTTTGGTTTTACAAGTCAAGTTCGCTCATGGATTAAACATGCTAGCTGTCATCCTATGGTATTGTTAGATTGCATCTGTGAAATTGTTAGATTGTCATCTGTGAAATTGTTAGATTGTCATCTGTGAAGTGTTAGATTGGATCTGTGAAATGTTAGATTGTAATATGTTGAAATTGTTGATGGTCTAGATGTGAAATTGTTGATTGTTCATCTTTGAAATTGTTAGATTGTCATCTGTGAAATTGTTAGATTGTCATCTGTGAAATTGTAGATGTCATCTGTGAAAAATTGTTAGATTGTCATCTGTGAAATTGTTAGATTGTCATCTGTGAAATTGTTAATGTCATCTGTGAAGTGTTAGATTGTCATCTGTGAAATGTGCGATGTCCATTGTGAATGGAATTGTTAGCGTGTCATCTTTGAAATTGTTAGATTGTCATCTGTGAAATTGTTAGATTTTCATCTGTGAAATTTTAGATTGTCATCGTGAAATTGTTAGATTGTCATATGTGAAATTGTGAGATTGGTCATTGTGAAATTGTTAGATTGTCATATGTGAAAATTGTTTAGAGTGTCATATGTGAAATGTTAGATTGTCATCTGCTGAATTGGTTAGATTGTCATCTGTGAATTGTTAGTTGTCATCTTTGAAATTGTTAGATTGTCATCTGTGAAATTGTTAGATTGTCATCTGTGAAATTGTTAGTTTGTCATCTGTGAAATTGTTAGATGTTCATCTTTGAAAAGTGTGACATTTTGATGAGGTGTCCATTAACCCATTATCCATGCAGATGGTACAAGTGGTACCACAGTTGGTGTGGTGAATTCGAAAATAAAACATTGTCCAATTTAAACTAAAAAAAAAAAAAAAAGGCCACAGTTGTAGGTTAAATGTAGTCAGATGAGAATAGCTACCTGTGTTGTCATATAGGGCTGGAATTCTCTGACAGAATTTAACATATATTTTAACCAAACTTGTTATGAAATGAGTTGATCCAGCATTTTCTAATCCAGAGGTTGAGCTGTACCGAAAAACCCTGGATCCATATGTTCTTTACAAGCGCTACTAACAATCAAAAAAATATGCATTCATAAACTGAAAAAAGCATGCTACCAGGAAAGGAAATAATGTAAAAGTATATAAATTACTTTACAGAAAAATTGTTAATAATTGTTTTAATGCGATGGAAATAGGCATGGTCCCAACAACAATCAGTAGGTATGTCCAATTTAATCGGTGCTTTTAAGGGATGTGTGTTCCGATCGTTTTTGCGACACACATGATTTACCCGAAAAGTCGTATCCATTTGGATATTAGATGAGAGGCCTATTTTTCTCATTGTTCGTCCTGAA
>JAMKCH010021973.1:0-46262 GCA_023653785.1 Ophioderma brevispina
CTTCTTGAATCTTATTTGTTCAAAAACTGTCTGTCAACCAATAACTTGTCTTAGGTGTCTCATGCATTGCGTCTCCAAGGATCATTCCAGTTCCACCATACAAGTGGGTCTTATGCATCATTGATGCTCTCTTTTTTTAGAACTTCTCAATGTTTTACTCTAAAATGAATACAAGATGCTACTCTTTAAAGTTTTTTTCAATGACAGCAAAGATCTTTTATTTTACTTGTTGCAGTTGCTTTGTCTTGTTTTGTTATTTTGTTTCGTCTTTGTGTTGGTAAAAAAATATTTTTTTAATTGTGGATGAAAATAATGGGTCGATCGGCAGAATATTGTTTTTATTTTGTGCTAATTTGAGTCGGCAGGTTTTTTTTAGGGTCGGTTGGGTTATGCCAAACAATTTTTTTTTATGCCTAATCAACAAACTTGGTCGAAGAATTCTCTTCCAAGTACAGCTTAATTTCTATAAAATATGTTTTCAGTAATTCTTATGGAAGTACATTTGATGCTAAAATGAGTAACAAAAACATTTTGTTTTTTTTCAGATATGTTGAACTATTCCGTCAATGTCTATGATGACGGCAACACGTTAAGTATCGTCACCAATGCTGGTTCCCATGGTACCCATGTAGCGTGCATTGCTGCGGCACATTTCCCTGACTACCCAGAGAAGAATGGCATCGCACCTGGAGCACAGATATTGGCGATTAAGATCGGTGACTCAAGACTTGGTTCTATGGAAACAGGAAGTTCATTAGTTAGAGCTGTAAGTGAGTCTCGAAATGCCATTCCAACATTTTTATCCAAGACCTCATTTCTAAGTGCTATGCATGGCGCGCCTCAAACACTTCTGATATTTACTCACCAAAAACAGGGTTTTTTGCGACCACTTTCTTATGAGCGTGTGACCCCAATTAGGGTTGCACCCCAGGTTGGGAAACACTGAACCAGGGGCTTAATGGGATCTCTATTTCTAACCTTATCGAACCTGACAGTTGAAAATACATGTACAGATATTTTAAACAAAGGTGGATGATACCCATTGTATAGGCCAGCACTGTAAGGCCAAAACAAAAAACGCAAAAAAAGTTTGTCTTAAAAGTTGCATACATGCTTAATTTTCTGCTTACTTTTTTTATTTACCGAATTTCAGATTTCATTATTTTTAATTTTTTTAATGTTAAAATAAAAATAAAAAACACCTTCAGAATTTTTCATTATGTGTGACTATTTTTTCATGCCATATCCCCTTAACCCTTCCTCTGACCAGTTCAGTCAGCCAGAGTATATAGCTATTACTACAAGTGTCTCTTCCTGCATTTAGGTTGGAATTGAATACCACATAATCAAGGTTGTATGTTGCAAAGACACTATGCTTTTGTAAGCCACAACTAACAATGATATTGCAGAGACAAGCTAATCCTGGGTGTTCAACTAGTTAGTTAGTTAGTTACACCAAAGTTTTAAATCCGGTTTTGTCCCCGCTAACGGGGTGGCCGGATATACCTCACACTCAGCAATACTGCTGTGTGAGGATTTATTGGAGCAAATCTATAATTAATTACAGTGGCTGTTTCCAGAGGCATTATACTAAGTGTTATGCAACACACAACCTTGGATTAAGCAGTATTAACTGTCAACCTAAATCCCAAAAGAGAGACTTCAGAAATATAGTTCATTCCCCAGATGACAGATTTTTAGTCATTTGGCACTAAAGGTGTTGAAATGACAATTAAGGCATTGTTTCTAGCCACTGCCATGTATTTGTCATCTCGTATAACATGTGATACCATTATTAATGGTGTAAAACAACTCGGCTTCTCCTTGTTGTCCTACTAAGTAGGGACATGCAAGAGCTATTATCTCTACAAAAAAACCCAGAAAAATCCATTACAAGAATCTTGCCATACAGGCCTATAAAGGTCATGATTTGTATGTTATAGTGTCCTCTATATACCTATTCTCCATAGAGATCTATGTAAAACTAGATTTTTAAGAAAAGTCATATTTTCCTGCAATGAAATTTCATCAAATTTGCTCAAGATTTAGCTAGTGGAATAACAAGTAACGGAAATCAGTTGTCACAACTATGTCGCTATTGATATATTTTTTTTTTTTTTTTTCTGGTTTGTCATAATAAATGATACTTTCAAACAGCTGTGATCTATGTTATATGAGATTATAATGAGATAATAGATATATAGCGGCAGCTAAAACAATCAATTTTATTCTCTAAATAGTAAACATGTAAATAACCACATCTGCAGTCTGTCTGAGAAAACATTGTCAGCATTGCTGTGGTTATATATTTTTTGACACATACTTTTACCCCCATCGCTTGTAGAATAACAATAATGTTCTTGTCATATCATCACCTTGTATGGTCATTGGTTGCTAGGCGATTTATTATTTTATATAGAGATCAAAACGATCAGCTGGTAGCAAGTCCTAACATGTTTGGATAAGGTCAGAGAAAAAAACTATTATGTCGTAAAACAAGAGATAAATTTTTAAAATCTATGCACGATATGTGGTGCTGTCTTTTTATGCTTTATTCCATATTATGGGGGCCATGTAAGGATATTGCAAAAAAAATTACATTCCAAAATCTCAAAGTGGGTCTTTATACACAAATATTATACAAGGGAGCTATCAGAGAGAAGTCTCGATCTTACTGACCCCTCAATTTCTTGTTGTGAAATAGTTACACCATAGATTGTGAACTAATGATCATAGTGTTCTTGTTCTTCTGGTTAGATTATCTGTCAATTCAAAAATGGTATTTTCTGTTCCACGGTGTGATTCGCTTTTTGTCCACAACTATTTTTTTAAACATTCCACTTTCCCAAGTACATGAGCTTCTTAATCTAAACGCAACCAAAGTGGTGTAGTTGTAAGAACTGGGAGAGCGTGGTCTAGTGGTTTAGGGTGCTTGCCTGTGGTCAAATTTACAAAATTCCCGTGGTTCGAATCCCGGTGTGACACTTGCTGGATTTTATCTGGGGACGTAATTCTGGATTTGATCTGTATACCAGCGATTGATCAAAAACAGTATACCGCTCCTCCTCCGTTGTCACTTGAATTGGGCAATGAATCATGAAAGCATCCTGTCCCTTCGGAGGAGACATTTTAACTATACCTTGAGCTGCCCTACATACCCGTATACACTTTCTCCGCAGAGAAGTTTAAGTTGATGTGAGTTTACATTTGCATAGTGACTTCCAAACCCTTAGGTGGACAATTCCAAACCCTGGCAACCTCTTGGTACAGCCATTTATTCAAATGGCGTGCCGACGGCTATTTTGAAAAACATAAAATGTCATCCTTTCAGGAATTATATCAGCTAAAAAAAGCAAATGAGGTGTCCTTTTTCACTAAATTCTGACATTTCCAATCTAATGGAAGTGTATTTAAAAAGCAAACCCTTCACAAACCTAATTATGGGCCATATATTTTCAAATATGCTGCCAGCAGAGATTATGGAAAACTAAACTGACATAATTTGGTATCCAAAGTTCACTGCAATGGTAATTGATTGTGTCGATTTCAATTCAATTCCTGACATTTTCAATCCCACGGGAATGGTTTTTTTTTTTTGAAAATTTAAAGCCATGTAAACTCTTAATGACGCCATAGATATTTTCTAATGGGTTGCCGCGGCCCATCTTGACAAAATGGGAAAATGTCAAATTCGGCACTAATCAAATGTAAAGGCAAATGCTTTCTCATTTTCATAATTCCTGCCATTTTTAGACCAATTGAATGAATTAAAATTGTAAAATTTGCCAAACTCCACTTAGGGCCATATATTTTCAAATGGCTGCTGGCATTGCCATCTTGAAAACCTAAAAGCCTTATTTGGGACCAGATCAACTTCCAAAGTAAATGTTGTGAACTTTGTCACGTGATCTGCATTTTCAATCTAGTGTTCTATGTTAACAATTGTGACATAAAACGAAATAAACTACATCATGGCACCATATAAAGTATATCAGATTTTGTTTTCCAGGATCATCAGAAATTCACGACAGCCGTACTTAGCAGCCATATAACTTTTTCACTCACCTAAACTCAGCTTTTTTCTTTATATCACACATAAATAAAACAAGTGGACACATGCACTATGTTATTACCATATCATCACTTCAATAGTGAGTTGAATGCTTTGGGAATTGTATATATAGGAATGCACAATACAAGTTTTGGGTGTTCTAATCTTGATCAGACGAAGAAGTCATCTATGTCTTAGAAAGAAAAGTCTACTATATTTATGACTTTTTCTAACGGAAGATATTCTATAAGCTGCTCACAGTGCATTTTCTGATATATTTTTGCATATAATACTGCACCATCTCAAAGCAGAGTTCATTCTAATCCTACAATGAAGGAGTATTTTCTTACACTGTTTACCACAGGATTTGATCGTAAAGTTTGTATACATTAGCCATCACCTGAAATAATTAAGACCAAATCAGCGCCCTTATGGGTAAACAGAACAATTTTATAATAAATGACTCCAGCAGTTTGTTTCAGCAAAGGACAGAAATGGCGTTTAATACAAGAAAGCGCATGCCAGAGTTGATTCCCATCTTGTTTGACCGGTCTGTGACCTTTGTGGTTTTAATGAGTACGAGTAAGGATCACACTCGCTCTGTCAAAAAAGAGATCACCAAACTCCGTTGAGCCCCCGGCGTGGACGGGTCACTTTCAACATCCTTCTCACTAGACGAGCTTACCTCTGCTATTAGCCAACTAAAGAGTGGAAAGGCCCAGGGCCCTGATAACATACCAGCAGCGTTCCTGATGCAATGCGGTCCACGATGTGTAGATTGGCTCCAGGAGTTCTATGTTGCCTTACCAACCAGTCCTTACCCAAGATATGTAGGAGAGCTACTATCATCGCACTCCCCAAACCAAACAAGCCTGTCGATAACCCTAAGAACTACCGCCCAATATCACTACTGTGTGTCTCCTTCAAACTCCTTGAGAGGATGATCCTGGCCAGGCTGGAGCCCGTCGTCGAACCCCATCTGCCTGACGAACAAGCAGGATTTCGCCGTGGCCGGGCATGTCCACCAGATTGTAAAACTCACAAATGATATTGAGGAAAGCTTTGAAAGCGCCGTAAGGTAGGCGTCATCTTGGTGCGGACCTTACTGCAGTATATGACCCGTGTAGCTTCTCAGGACCATCCCGAGATCGTCACCATTCAGTATGTAACATGCTGTAAAACCGTTTAGCTTTATTCTCAAAGACCAGTGAGGAGAGTAGTGCGTCTGCGTCGTCTGAGGACCGGTGTACCACAAGGATCTGTATGGCTCCTGTCAACTTGTTATATCAGTATAACCTAGCAAACAAACATCTAGGACCCAATATGGCTAGGCGAACGTCTTGCCCCCTCCACTCGGACAGCAATTGGACAGAAGTAGAAAGCACAATTACTACAGACATGGCCCTACTTGCAGCATATCTCAAGACCTGAGACTGAAGCTGAGCAGAAGCCAAGACTATGCTACTGGCTTCCACCTTCAACACAATGAGGCTCATCGGCAGCTCAAACTAAACCTCAATGGAGGCCGCCTCTGCCACCCATCAATCCTACACCAACTTACTGGGAGTGAAGCTTGACCAGCAGCTTACTTCACGGCAGCACTCGAGTCAGTTGCCGCCAAGGTATCTTGAGAAATAACCTACTGTGCAGACTTGCTGGATCTTCTGGGGTGCCAGCCCACGACCCACGCACCAGGCCTGAGCTCTGGCTAACGCACTGTGACTATGCCGCCCAGCTGGTTGAACACAGCTCTGCACAAAAGCTGGGACACAGTTACTCAACGAGACCTTGCGAACCATAACTGGTGCCTCCCCCACTCCATCTGAATTTCTACCAGTGCTTTCAGGCATTGCACCGGCAGCACTTCGGAGGGAGCACCACTCGCACAAACTAGTGAATAAGGCCTGCTGGACAACAAGGCACATGGACTGCATAACACTGTCAAAAGAATCACACCAACTCGGTATACAGAGACTGCGCTCTCGCCGACCTTCTGCCGACACGCGCTTAAACCTCCAGTCCCCACTTCAACATTTTACAGACATGGCATTACGGCCTGGCTAGCATTCCAAGACCAGATAACTCCCTATGACACCTAAGACAGAACTACCACATGGCAGCAATCTCCCACTCAAGGAGGGTCAGCACCTTGAACCAGATTTGCACAGGAGTCGTCGCTTCATCAATAGCACTATGCACCGATGGGTGATCGGCCCATCGCCAGCTTGCCAATGTGGTTCTCATCACAGATGCGGATCACTCTTCTCAATGAGTGCCTACCATTTCGTCCGCCGGTGGGTACAGATATTTCAAACCCCAACCAATCTACAGTGAGTTGGCTCAAAGTTTACAACACCTTTCGGCTGCCTCATCGCAAGCAGAAGCAGTGAATAAAGTTACAGGCATGCCGCTTTAATTTAAGCTGGGCACTGGCACATTTTCACAAAATATGAAATTTCTTCATTTGCTCTCAAATGATAGTCTTAGCCCTTGGCCGAACAGAGATATATTTTACACACATAAAAATAACATACCCAACTGTTGGTTTGGGGGTGTGCGTTTTCGGGCGTTCTATCTCAGCCTTTCTGCACGCTTTTTTACAGCTAGGTATTAAATGAAAGAGCAAGCCTAAGCAAACAAAATGATATTTCGAAACCTTCAAAATGGTCAGACTTTGGCAATTAATGATCGAACAAAACATGCGAGATACTTTTTGGACCAGGTTGAATTTTCAAAAACCATTCCATGGGATGGAAATGTAAGAATTGATTGAAACTGATACCTCATTTACCTCTGTAACTGAATTGCGTGCCAGAATTACTAAAAATTTATGTTTCGTAAAATGGCTGATAGCGGGCCATTTGAAAATTAAACGGCTATACTAGTTTGTAAATATAAGAATTTAAAGGACCATTCATTTGGTGGAAATGTGGGAATTAGTGAAAATGATGCAATCATTTAACCTCTTAGCTGATATAATTCCTGGCATGTGACATTTTATGTTTTTCAAGATGGCCACGGCAGCCATTTTAGGAAAATACCATGGACGTATTAGACTTACTGGTTTTAAAATTTTCAAAACCATTCCGGTGCGTTAAAAATGTCAGTGAGTGCAATGAAACGACACTCTGACTTACCTTTGCCCGTTATTTGGTACCAAATTATGGCATTTGTGTTGGTTTTTTCAACTCTCCGCTGCAGCCTTTTGAAATATATGGCATTAATAAGAGTTGTGAAGGTTTCAATTTTAAAACCCACTGCCCAGTGGATTGGAAAGTCAGATTTTTTAGTGAAAAAGACACCTCATTGCTTTGTTAGTGATATAATTCATGGAACTGTGAAATTTAGTTTACAAAATGGTACCGGCGGCCATTTTTGAAAAAAATGCCTGTACAAAGAGGTTTCCAGGGTTTGAATTTTCCACCTTGCAGGGTTTTGGAAGTCCGATGCATGATTGTAACTCAAACCAACCTTAAAATTCTCTGACGGAGCAAGTGTATACGGGGCTGTAGGGCAGCTCATGGACTGAATTAAGATGTTGGTCCCATGTACATTGAGACCAGTTATTTTATCCATTGTACATTACGAAAAATGATCCAACTAGTGCAATTTTTTGTGCTCAAAAATGCCTTCAGACAACCCCTAATGCAACATTAAAAATTTTGGTGCGCTCATGCTAAAGTTAGCGGTCCATGCTAGCTTTGTAGCCCAACCCTTATGACGTCACTGGAGTTCCAGAATCCTTTGCTCTTTTTTTGTGTCTCAGTTGGGGGCACCATGTGAAAATTTTAATGGGATTAATTCTACATAAATTTTCCCCTTTATCGCGATTTGTTTATCGGCGATTGTGTATGTATATAATATATGATAAACTCTACCTCTACTACGGATAGTTGGAGTCTGATGATGATGTGTTGGTGAAGTTTGAGAGGTTTTCTTTAGACCGGAATCGGAATTTTGCTAAGGAGTGGAATTCGGAAGCTTTCTAAGGAGTGGAATTAGGAAGATTTCTAAGGAGTGGAATTCGGAAGCTTTCTAAGGAGTGGAATTCGGAAGATGTTAAAAATAGTATCAGATATATATGATGTATTATCCCTTCTATGGTTGCACGCGAGCCTCAGGCCAGTTGTTCGCGCTTGCTTGTACTGGGGTGTTTGTTAAGTGAGCGCTATCCTTGGCCAGGTTTAGCTCCCCCTATGTTAAGCCACACCTAGACCGCCAGGGCTGTTGGTGATGTCCCGTCTCGTGTCTGCTCCCTGATTATTTTATATTTATTTTCGCCCTTGTTTTTTTTTTTTTTCTATAGTCTCGCGGTGCAACCATATATTTTGTGTTCTCACAGCGTTACTACCAGCTCGGCCGATGAATCTAAATTTTTCTCAAAATTTGGGGGTGGTTGCCTATTTCTCTGTCGATCCGTTTGTCTCCTTGGCCTTATGATGCTATAACCTTTTTGGAACTCCCGATTTCGGTGGGGTCATCCTATCGTATCTAACCCCCCAAACAAAACAACACAAACACCGCCCCCCGAACTAAAAGTATGTTTATTTTGATGTGGCAGAATGAAGGAACCGCTTCGAAAATGTTTGGATGTAAAGAGTTCCTTTTGGAGGAAAAGACAAAGACCGCATGAATTTTATGTGAAGGGCAGGAAGCTGTCAGAGAGAGACCTTGTAATATACACAAAAAGGGTTGACAGACTGGAGATCAGAATTCTTTGATGATTGTGGAAGTGTGTATATGGAAGAAAGTTTAAAATGAGACAAAAAGGCCAAGGCTAACAGGCTCCTTCCGTTCAGGGGATCTCCCTCCGGGTCGTTCACCGATGAAGCTTCTACCTCTACCACTCAACATACACTTCTTCAAGAGCAGTCAAGTTCTATCTTTGATCTAGCTTCCCAGACGTTTTATCTACGGTTGCTCAGAGGCTATTAGACAGTAATAGGGCAAGTTCATCCAGCCCATCTGCAGTGTGATGAAGGGACGTTGATTTAGATCATTCCGAGGGCTAAGTGATTAATTAAGGACGGCTGGTCTATCCACTCCTTCCGTTCTTGGTGAATTGGAGGATTATTAACGGTTGAGTCGCCCGCCCGGTGCAGTCTCTATAAGGGGAGAAGAAATCCAGCCGTGGCCCTATTGACGTACAATACTCTCAAGAATCTACGGGTCTCCGTCTTACCAGCGATAAAATTCTGCTCAGTCGCAGTGTATTTAACAATACTTGAGAAGTCAGTTGAACTCTTTTAATCCGTGGTGTGAAACTTAATCAACCTCAGTCCACCGGCATCCGTAGTGTTGCAGTTGTTTAAGAACTGAGGGCGACTTCCGTGGCTTCGGCAGTGATTGAAGCCCAGCGGCCTTTGTTAAGAATTATTGATGCGGATATGGTTATGAATAACGGTAACGGTGGTACTCGTAAGTCTCGCGGCTTTTCTGGGCGGCGGGAGGTGCCGTATGGATGATGTTCTAGAAGTATCTCGAGTATGATGCTTACTTTTTATAATCGTCTACACCTCTGGCACGGCCGTTGGCGTGTCTTACGTACCGTAGCTCTGACTAATTATGTTGCGGCAGGGGCCGCGATGTTACCGATAGTGATACCGCGGGGTCATGAGTTTATGTAGAAGAACATGAGACTTTGTATGTGATGGCGGAGAGTTAATATTCTTCCAATGAAGACAGAGTTTTCCCTCCTTGGCTCCTTCGACGGAAGTTAGGTTGTTCATGCAGAGGGTATTACGTTAGAGAATTTAATTCTCCTCTTTTTTCCAAGACTACAGTGCTTTCCGGTCCACGAATCAGTCCACATCGTTACTTTCGGGCTGTCTCCGTGATTCTCCGGGTGTGAATATTTCAACCGTTCCTCCACCGATTCAAACCGTCGGGCCGCAATCGTAGTTCTTCGGATTCAAATTATACTAACAAACTTCTCCATCGGGCCACCGCCGGGTCGTCACATATCGTCTTCAGCGGCATGTTCACCGTCTCCTTACGTTCAAGTCAATCGACTCGCCGTCGTCGTCTGTTCAGAAGAGTTCTTCTCCATCTGTATATTAATCTGGTACTAGAAAGGATAAGGATCGACCTACTGTATCGTCTAGACATCGCTCCCTTTCCAGGGGCCGCAGTCCACTATGCAAAGGCTTCCATTGATAGGTCTCCGTGAGCCGACGAGGTCTACTGAGAGAAGTGCGAGGTAGACCAGGAGGATGAATAGATAATCTTCTTCAGAGAGGCGTTCCAAGTCATCACTGCCGACGTTCTACGGACAGGGATTAGCTCTAAGGTTTAGATACTTTTCCTCTATGCCTACAAAGTCTCACAAAAGTAGTAGTAAATAGTCATTAAGATTCTCCTGCAATGACTTTCGAAGATCTAGAGGCTCTCCTTCAGGTAGTTCTTCACGTCTAGGATTCTTCGGTGATTCAAGACCATAGCGGAGGATTCTTCTCATAAGACTATAGACCAAAGTTCTGATCATGTAGACAAGAAGACAGTAAGGCTTCTCCTCAGCGTTTTTAACTTAGACAGAAACGTTCCTATAGTATAGATGACATTGACTCTTATTATGATTCCTCCAGTTGATCGAACAAGTATGTACGGAAACGAATTACTGGAACGGGAACACTGACCAAATTATGTGCTCTTCAAAATTCCTTTTTTAGAAAGTACTTACAGTTTCCTAAAACGACTCAGCGACAGTAGTAAAGCCAATGTAGCAATTCTATGAATAGTATTAAACTATGTCGAATTGTTTAGGGTAACACGCCGGAAAATGCAAGAACTACTTACTCAAGGTACTGGCCCCAGTGCAGTCTCACGTTGACAATGTGGGTGCTACATCTTCGTTTACCATCGGGAACGCGCGGTTAAGGTCAAAAATTTGCATTGGAACTGTTTGAGCGTATGCAAATCGTATGTTGTTGCTGTGCAGATTTTTAAAATTAGCATCCAGGCACGCTGCCACAACAAAGTTGCGATGCAGGCGCCGCCATTGCGAAATACAATTTTTTTTTCAAACACAAAAACGAAAATTTGAACATTAGAGTACACTCTTTTCTAAATTCTTTTAAATCTGACCGTAACATCAATAACATGAACCATTTTACTGATAATAATAAATTCACTGCGTCTCGTACAGAATGATGTACATCTTCTAAGCTTAGGACTGCTAAAGCTGTGATTTCAGACTTCGCACGTGAGTGGCTTGGGACAATTGACGTAAAGAAACCCAGACCAGAAAGATTTCGAAACGGGCGAACCAAATCTGGTGACCAAAAAGTCATTATATGAGGATACGCACTCATGAACATCGTTTTGGGCCACCATATTTGGTTTACCGTATCGGCGTATTTGGAAAGTACTTATGCATATTTTGAGGACACGCGAGTATTTTACGTTCGTCCCACTTAAGTTCTTTGACAACAACAACAACAACTGAACCTGATGCCACATGGTATATCACCGGACTCCAAATATCTCTTTTCCTAAGCAAACCTAACAGGGGTCATAGGGAGACTTTTTGTGCATTATGGTTGCAGGAATCTTTTTAGACGCATAGTTTCTTCAACGATTGGTTTGCGCATAATTATTGCAGAAAATCGGACGATCAGACAATGGAACACTGGGAAGAAATGCAACACTGGAACATATCGCGTGAAGCCACCGCAGATTTATATGCGTGTGCTTGCGCCTCAACAGTGACGACACGCGCGGCTTCGCAGCAACAACCACGGCGCGCTCTGTGTGAGAGAAAACGGTGACGGGCTTGGGCTATCCATAATACAGCGATTTTCCTCTTGGTTTAATATGCACAGCTCTATGCTTGGTGACCGATTCATATGCTGTCCCTGCTTGTAGTCCTGCAATATTCGGCAATCACCTAACGCCTCCAAAACTGAGCATGTTGGTACGAACGTGAAAATGCCAACGGGGATCGGCGGCCTGTAGCAGCCGATAGCCATATGACCTACCTCTATACAGGTCAGTGGCCATTAGAGCGTTGTTTCCAGATTATCCCCTCGAGAGATGTATAACACATGGCCGGCTGAGCGATAGAATCCTGGATAGAAGCCGACGAAAGTTGCTGATTTTTCCCGTAAAACGTAAGTGATCGCATTGATAGTAAATCCCAAAGTGCCTTAGTTAACATTAATCCCTATGATATTGCCATTCAATTGGGCTATGTGTGAACCAAACGTCTCATGCATTATGCGTTGGAAATGTACATAAGATTGTCGCTGGCTACCAATATCGCAACCCATGTTGTAGACCTACGGGGATACAACCCGGGTTGCGGGACCGAAACTATTTGATTCCTCCAGTTAAAGATCGAATGAACATGTCAGTCATTATGTTTCAAGGCCTACAGAGGATGTTTTCTACAAGTCTAGAATTAAGAAATCTATAAACCGTGAATAAGGGAATTCTGTTTCACACCATGGTGTACTGAATCCTGAGTTGTACGTCTGATCAGTTGATAGGGAAGCCATCATCGATGTCAGCAGCTCCTAGTGATTACAGCCAAGTTAGCTCTTTAAGGCTACATCAACCAAGACCGCTGATGCTACTCCCTAATTTGCACATTATAGTCAAGGCACTTTCAGTCTAAGCGCACTGTAATAGCTTGGGGTAGAGCTCTGATTTGATTGAGGATACGAAATGGAAAGAGATTTCTCAGATTTATGAGCCTTATACACGAATCCGACGGCAGCTATTATCGCCCCTGCGACGTGGCGGCGCACTCACCCATCCGCATGACTGGGGCATCTTTTGCATTTCTGTTATACACCGCGTTTACGTGTACGTGTTACCACAAAGAAGCGATAATTTTGATCAGTTCTGACGGCAACAAATCAACACTATTCACTGTATCAATTTGTATATCATCATGGGCGGCCTCAGGAAAAAAATGTACTTTCTTGCTGCACAAAATGAGCGATAAAAGTTACAAAAATGGAAAAAGAACCTGTGTACATTCATCTCCAAGACACCATGAAGAATGTGATGAGTCTGACCGCCCGGGTCCATAGCATCGGTCCAAATGGAAAACCACGAATCTGCCAAGCTTCGAATGAAGTGGAATGAACTATTTTATTTTTATTATTTTCATTTAGGTTGCTTCAAATACGATTGTTGTTTTACAAAATTCCATTTTAAAAACATGGTTAAATTTAGTTCCACATGTCGCGTACACGTACATCACTCCATGTACAGTAAAAACCAAAATAATAGCGTATCCATTTCAGTCTAATACCACATTGTAACTCGCTGGTCATTTTCAGTGTACTGATAGCCAAGCGTAGCACATCCCCATTGCACAAACGAGATAATTTTGTTCAGATCTCCGAAAGCGGTTCAAATGGGCACGGAAACGTCCTTTCTAAAACATCAACAAACAGCATCGGAAGATGTATGGTTTCAGCAAATACGAGCGGTCTTTGGGAACTATTTAATTTTCATGTACACGGAATATATCAACATTATGTTGTTACTTTATTTGGTAGGATGTTTGAATTTTACAAAAATATTTTCTCACGCGCTGTTATTACCAATGTTTAAAAACGTATTCTAACATAAGGTTCATTTCTAACGCAAACAGTGGCGAGGTAACCTTCAGTTTTTTACAAAAAGTAAGACACTTGCCCTGGAATCCGTTTAGGCCAGTCCCTGCCATCATCCTTCCATAAACCAATAAATTAAACGGTTGAAAATTGTTTTTAAAAATTAAAAATTGCGAAAAAAGGTTAGGTTGTAAATTCTTTATTCGTTCGTTAGCTCTACCAAAGGCAATGATGCGGCGTGTGTGTACTGTGTGGGTTTGGTGGCCGGGATGCCCCAGTAAGGCGGCAACGTGAGAGGGTCCTTTCGAGGCTTACCCGTCGGATTCGTGTATCTCCGAGGACTGATGTTTCCTGACGGGAAGGATTTCGAAGAAAGCCAACCAGTACCTATCTCCTATGTTGCTGGCCCTTTTGACGGCCGTTTGGTTCATCGAAGTTTGAAATGTGATTCTGCTATTTCTGAAGACTACATCTTCTCAGATGGTTTCCTGAGTCTTTCCCTAATGTGAGGATGATTTTGAATTCTCAGCTCCTATGGGTCCCAGAACCAGGCGGGGAAACTAAGATGTAGTCTTGATGTAGTCTAATGAGTAAATCTTACGCAACCAAGACCATGACCACCAGCCGTATTGACGGCGGTTCTTCTAGAAACATAACGAACCTGTCATAGAATTGATTCTTGGAATGAGGGCTAGGATGCTGATTCGACTTGGAACAGATTGCCCGTCGGAATATATCGTGAAATCGTTTGTAGCCTGTCTCTTAGCATCTTTATGAATGCTTTATTGGAGCCATTATTGGAGGCCATGCGAGATGCTTTATATGTGAGAAGATCTTCATCACGTTTTTCTACTGAGCCTTTTTTACTAAGATTGCTTACCATGACCAATTAGGCTATGGGAAGGAAGAATGCAGTTGCCGCTTGAATTTTACAGACCAAAGAAGTTCTCCTCAATGCTTCTAGAGGTAAAGATCTTTTGGGAAGACAGGGTCTAGTTTAGCTCTCTGAAGAGACGAGTTAGCTGCTGATCAAGTTGCCTAAGGCTACAAGACCAGAGGTTCTTCAAGATTTAGACCGTATTGATACAGACCTTAAGATATGGCTTTCGCAGAGGACTTCGCTCCTAGTATTTCATGCCGCAGAAGGAACAGAGGTTCCTCCCGGAGTCGGACTACACTACTATTAATATAGAGGCTCTAGACAGTACAAAAGTTATTCTTCCTACTCCGACGTAGAGGCGACAGATGTGGCACGAGTAGGAGAAGAAGATTACATTGATTCCTCCTACCTTTGACGCCAGCGGAGGGGCATCTGAAGTTATTCCTCCGGAGTGGCGGTCGATAACCTCGGATTATGGGTTCTTCAAACAACTTCAGAAAGTTTACCCTTTGCAGGTTTCCACTGTGAATGAAAGTCAGTTTTGCCTACGCCTATGCCAGGGAAGAGACATTTAAGGCATGTTTTGAAAAAAAAAAACGAAAGTGAAGGAGATGTTAGGGAAAAATGGTTATTTTCCAATAGGAAACAGGGAGACCTCAGGGATGTTCAAATCTACGCCATCTGAACAGATATATTCGTCCGAAGTTTTCAGAATGGTTGCTCTTTCAGCTGTCTTCAAAAGTTGAGAAGGGCTGGTTTGGGTGGACATTGGATTTTAAGAGACCGCCTACCTTTACGTTTCCAGTTTTTCTCATCAAAGGTGGCTTCGCTTCAGGTTAGACAACCAGTCTTACTTTTTCGAGCTTCTACCATTCGTCTTTCTACTGCTCTCCTTACCTTTACAAGACTAGTGAGACAGTGGCAGAACATCTGAGAAGGAGGGGTATCCAAATATTTAATCTATCTCCGATGATTGGTTGTTTGTAGCTTCAAGCTAATGGAGTATGAGAGCAGTTTACTTTGGTATTGAAGACGGTGTGTTTGAAAGGCTGGTGGTTCTGGATTAAACCAAAGAAATTAATCTATCTCAAGTCAGAAGTCAGAGTTTTTAGCAGCAATTCTTGACTTGAAGAACCAAGTATTTTCCTACAGAAGAGAATCACAAAACTGTGGGATAGTATCTTCTCATTCTGAAGATAAAATTTGTCTCCTGCCATCTATGGCCTCCCGCTGCAAAGGAATGCTGGCAGCGTAGTTGACCTTCTACCCTTCTGCCAGTTGTGGATGGATACTGATCAAGTTAAACCTTCGGGAATTCTACAGAGGACTAACGTCACAATCTACACCGTCTAGTACCATATTAAAGCCCAAGATCGTGTAGCATCTACCAATGATTATGCAAACTCAAGAATTCTTATGGTGGAAAAAGAGGTTCCAGAGAGAACTCATCGAATTATTACCACGACGGATGCTTCGAAGATAGGCTGGGAAGCATGCATGAGATCCCACAAAATAAGGGAGTATGGTCGAAGATAATAAGGAACTCCCTCATATTAATATACTAGAGTTACTAGCGGTCTAACATGCTCTTAAAAGTGATTCAAACAGATGGTTTCTGGGAATTCAGTAAATAAGAATCCGAAAATATAGTGCTGTAGTTGCCTATTTCAACCACCAAGGAGGAACACGAGTTATCCTCATGTTACACGGCAACCATCCGCCTCCTCACTTGGTGCCTATATCATTCAACTACCTCAAGGCTGGAACATCTACCGAGAGTATTAACTGTCTAGAAGACAGCTTTCCAAAGGAAAATCAGCCAAATGATAGCTTATTCGGTTATCAACTTGTGGGAGTGGCAACATTTTTTTGTTTTTTTTAAAGCGTGTTATTGCAGATGATTTTTAAGATTTACTGGCCCATAGTAAGATTGTTTGTATACAACAGAAGTAACAGCTACCAACATTCTGAGTGGCTAGCGGAGAGAAAAGCGGGTGAGAGACGTTTGCATAAGTTGGGAGAACCTGATTGCATACGTGTTTCCACCGTTAACAAGTGTTGGCGAAGTACTACAGAGTTACAGCAACATGGTCAAGGAAGATACAGATAACGCTGTAGCCATTTTTGGCCGTCGGTTGGTTTTTAAGACTGGTCAACTTGTTGGAAGACCATCCAAGAATGATTCCTTTAAGGCAAAATCTGTTGGGGACGGAAGAAACAAAAGAGTGTAGCTCCAAGGCTAAATCTCTACACTTGTCTGTGTGGCCTCTCTCTCAAGGCTCGTCTTCAAACGAAAGGGTTTTTTTCGAGCAGAAGTGCCTCCCTGGCGGCGGGCGGGAGCAAGTAAGGAAGCCAACCTCCACGATTTTCTTAGTAGGACTTCGACGCTTCAAAAGTCCGGTGCAAAAAAAACACAAGATTGATCCGCATTTGCTCTGTTGGAGACGTGGTATGTAGTTATTTCCTATAGCTTGCATGCCCGTAGAGGTAGTCTGCTTCAATGTTCGTCATTTCATGCACACTTTTGTGGTGCGCTGATGATAGGCGGATTCCAGTAAACCCCAACCAACCACCAACCAATGGTCCGACGTGAAACGTGTTACAATTACAGTGAAGTGTTTGTGTGCAAAGGCCGGACGTGAATTCCCACCCCGTACCAGGTCACAAAACGAACTCTTTAATTGTGGTACAGTTTAGCTAAAAATATGTGTGTATTTAACAGCGAAACTTCATTCGTACGTCGCGGCGAACCGTTTGAACCATTGAACAAAGCCCCGCTCTCGATTTGACTAGAAAGGCAGCTATGAGGACTGCATCTCCTGACGATGTCTGAATTCATGCACTACAGACAAGAAGTATATATATGAGCTTCTCAGATTCTCACTATGTCCTCTACTTCTCGGGCTGGTTTCATGGCCAAAAAACACAGACACTCAGTATGCACCTCAGCCTAGAGGTCTTCCAGTGTTCCCAGAATTATCTGATCTGGATAAACGCTGGTGTCCACTCAGAGCTCTCCGACATTATTTCCACCTTACTGCCTTCTTAAGGACAAATATATTGCATTTACTCCAATATCTGACCCGTTTCTTCAATAAAACTAACCTTACAAAACCTCAACAAGGCTCAAACATTTTCACGCTGAGGTTACTTCCCTTATTCTGTCTTGAAACAGTGAAAAGTCTCGTCACTGGGACAGTAACATGTTAGCCTTAACCCGTCTTTACTATGCTCATGAATTAGAAGTCAGGCAACATATTGGGCCCTGTCTTAGGAGTGCACATATCTGATATAATGGATAGCAGCAGGATGGAGGACTGCCTACAAAGTTCAGAATATTATATGATAGCGTCCTTTTAAGTAATCAAATGTGGCCCAAAAAGATCGGTCAGCAAGGCAGTCAGAGAAGAGGAGGGATGCCATGCCTCCTTATCAACATGTCATAGGTGAGGGAGTGCCGCGTTTTATTATAACTTTAGTGTTTGATACAGATTTGCTGATGTACATGTATCAGTTTTATATATAGGGCCGTATATTGGGCAAAAATATTTCAGCTTCATTAAAACTTCACAGGGCGAGAAAAACCCCGTACACTGAGACTACCGGCTCCCTTCCTCCACTAGTGAAAGGGTGGCCAGTCATGCACTAGTTGGATCATTTCGTATGTATAAAAGGGATATAAAATAGGAATATACTCACCAAGGTTGTTAGATTGTTCTATTTTATGACTGTTACTTACGAATGATCCAACTAGTGACCCTCATCCAGGCCCTTCTCCGCAAGTGGAGCCTTGGGGAAAGTACAAAAATGAGGCAAAGGATTTGGACGCTAGTGAAGTGCATATGGGTTGGGGTACCGAGGTAGCATGGACCGCTACTAGGCATGGGCGCACCGACATTTTAATGTGGCATTAGGGGTGTTTCGAAGGCCTTATTTGAGCACAAAAAAATGAACTAGTTGGATCATTCGTAAGTATACATGAATAAAATAGAACAATCTCCAAACCTGGGGAGTATATTGATAAGAGAGGGGTGAAAACCCCTGAACTGTTCCCAATCCGGGCCCCAACTTCAAAGCGGTCCATGTAGGCGGCATACGTATCATGGATAACGTGGTCCGGAGCGTTTACTCATACAGTGAATAAATTCTGATGGCCACCACAAGTTTCATTGGTACTGGCAAAGAAGAAGACTGTACAGAAGGATATGCTACTTATAGAACGGTTTATGTAATAAAATGCTATTGATATATGGTTAGTAATAACCGATGAGGATCGTTAGAAATCAGTTCTTTTTAAAATTTGGTATTGATTATTTTTTTTCACTTACAGATGATAGCTGTTATTGAGCAGAACGCTGATCTAGTCATTTTAGTTTGGAGAGGACTTAATTGGCCAAATTCGGGTAAGTCCTTTACATCGAATACATAAAGATCTATAAGGAGAGTGTGCAGTGGTTAGGGGCTTGTGTTGACGCAAATTTCCTAGTTTGGAATCCCGGTGGGACACTTGCTGGGATATCTTAAACCGGTTATGACAAAATAACTTGGAATGTTGTTATGAATGCTCTTGTTCTTCCTCATATAGATTAATACTGCTCTCCTATATGGACTGCCAGTTCTAATAAATTGTCAATAAGGATCCAGATATTGCAAAACCGTCCAGACTCACCCTGGGCTGTAGAGTCCGTACATAACAGTCAGTGATATATATGATGAACTCAGTGGATGAAAGTTCGGCAAAGAGGCAAATATTACTTGAAACTTTCTATAGGTTGTCGAAACGGTCTTGCACCTGAGTACCCGTCTGAGAGTATTCGTCATAGAACCTATCCCACAGTTCATGTTCTTTTTTTTTTTGGGCGTTTTTGGTACACGCGCCAAAAGTTCAACTAAATCAGAATGAAAGTAGCCGTACTGAGGGGGGTGGTCGCAATTTCAGGGAATTCGGATTGCACGATGTGAATAACCTTCAAACCATACAAAAAAACTCGCCCAGTGTACCTGTTTCAAATCCCGCCTAAAGAACTGCATATGCGGTCTACCGATTAGCTTTTTTCCATATTCTATATTAATTTATAGGTTATTTTAAGTGTTTACCATTTTTGGCCCACATATATATAATGTATACTTTATATAATCTCCGTGATTTTTCAGTAATTCTAGAGTCAGAGGATTTTTGATATTTAAATTTGGCAATGTTTTGCTTGTCACTATACAGTGGTCATTATATGTATCTATTGCTTTAATTTGTAATAAACGTGATTGTTAAAGTGACGTTCATCTTAAAAATATAAAAAAAGACTTTTATATTAATTTTTAATTTAGATGTAGCATTACAGTAATTGTACTATATGTATCGTTTTAACAGTAATTTATCTTTAAGTGTAATGTTGTTATGAATTTTACTGCATATATTTGAATTTTTGAATATTGTATTTTTGATTGTATTTTATATTGCTGAGAGGGCCCTTGTGGAAAGCAGTCTTTCGTTCATTGAACTTTGGCTACCCTCTATAAATATGTCGAATTAAATAAATAAATAAAATTCAACGTGTTCTCAGTTTACCAGCGATAGAAATTCTTGCCTCAGTCACATTGATATTTCACAATACTTGAAGAAGCAGTCTGCTCTTGTTCCGTGGTGTGAACCTAATCAACCTCGTCACCGGCGTACGGTGTGTGGCAGTTGAGTTAGAATGAGGGGCGACTCAGTGGCGGGCAGTGAGTCAAGCCCAGCGGCCTTTGTTAAGAATTATTGATGCGGATATGGTTTGAATAACAGGGTACCGATGGCACTCGTAAGTCTGGCTGCTTTTCTGACGGCTGGTTGCCCGTATGTGATGATGTTATAGAAGTTCTCTCCGAGATGATGATATTTTATAATCAGTCTACACGTCTTGACGGCGTGTATACGGACCGTAGTATGACTAATTATGTTGCGGCAGGGGCCGCCGATGTTACCGGATAGTATACGGACGAGGTCATGAGTTTATGTCAGAGGGAAACATGAGGACTTTGTATGGTGATGGCGAGTTAGATATTCTTCCAATGAAGACAGAGTTTGCCCCCTTGGCTTCGAAGAAGTTAGTGTTGTTCATGAGAGGTGTATTACGATTAGAGAAATTTATTTCTCCTCTTTCTTCCAAAACTACAGTGCTTTCCGGTCCACCAATCCGTCCACCTAGTTAACTTTCGGGCCGTATCCGTGATTCTCCGGGTGTAAATTATTCAACCGTTCCTCCCCCGATTCAACCGTCGGGCCGCCATTGTAGTTCTTCGGATTCAAATTATACTACCACTTCTCCATCGGCCAACCGCCGGGTCGTCACCTTATCTTATTCAGCGGCATGTTCTCTGTCTCCTTCCGTTCAAGTCAATCGACTAGCCGTCGTCATAGTTCAGAAAGAGTTCTTCTCAATCTGTATATTCATCTGGCTCTAGGAAGGATAAGGATAGAACCTACTGTATCGTCTAGACATCGCATCCCTTTCCAGGGGCCGCAGTCCATATGCATAGTCTTCCAGTGATAGCTCAGTAGCGACGAGCTACTGAGAGAAGTGCAGTGTTAGACCATGATGAATAGATCTCTTCTTCAGATAGGCGTTCCAGTCATCACTGCCGACGTTTTCCGGACAGGGATAGCTCTAAGGTTTAGAAAACTTTCTTCCTTAAAGCCTACAAAGTCTCACACAAGTAGTTTAGAATAGGCATTAAGATTCTACTAGCCATGACGGACGAAGATCTAGAGGCTCTCCTTCAGGGAGTTCTTCACGGTCTGAGGATTCTTCGGGTTCAAGGACATAGCGGAGATTCTTCTCATAAGACTATTAGAACAAGTTCTGATGATTGTAGACCAAGAAAACAGTGCTTCTACTCAAACGTTTTCAAACTTGACAGAACGGTCCTCTAGTATAGATGACATTGCCTCTTATTATGATTCCTCCATATAAAGACGAATTGAACAATGTCAGTCATTATGTTTCAAGGCTAAAGAGGATGATTTCTACAAGTCTAGAATTAAGAAATCTATAACCTGGGAATAAGGGAAGTCTGTTCCACCATGGTGTACTGAATCCTGAAGTTGTACGTCTGCATCATGTTGATAGAGATCTATCCTCTCATGACTCTTACCAGTGTTTCATCGTAAAAAGAGCCATCCTCGATGTCAGCTCCTTGTGATACAGTCCAAGTTAGGCTCTTTAAGGCTACTCACCCAATACCGGCTGATGCTACTCCGGCTCATTGACACATTCTAGTCAGGCAACTGGCCAGTCTAGAGCACTGGTAATAGCTTGGGTAGAGGCTCTGATTTGATTGAGGATACGGAAAGTAAGAGATTTTCTCAGATTTATCGAGCTCCTTATTCCGATACTGACTATTTCCTGACGGAAGATTTCGAAGACGCCTGCAGTACTATATCCATATGATTGACTGCGCCCTTTTGGACGGGCCGTTTTTGGTTCATCGGAAGTTTGAAGTGATTCTGCTATTTCTGAGACTCCTTCTCTGATGGATTCCTGAGTCTTTTCCCTACATGTGAGGATTGATTTTGAATTCTTTTCAGCTTACTATGGGTCCCAGACCATGCGGGATATGATTGTAGTCTGATGCGAAATCATTACGCAAGCCAAGACCATGCCCACCAGCCGGTATCGAAGGCGGTTTTTCTAGAAAACATAACAAACCTGTCATAGAATTGTTCTTGGAATGAGGGCAAGGATGTGATCTTCGACTTTTGGAAACAGATTGCCCGTAATTATATGTGAACTTCGTTTGTAGCCCTTGTCTCTTAGCATCCTGATGAATGCTTTATTGGAGCATTGTAGAGCTGTCTAGTGAAAGCCATTGAGAGATGCCCTTATACTGTGAGACGATATTCATCCACGTTTCTACTGAAGCCTTTTTACAATAAGATGCTACAATAGTGGCTCGGGAGAAGGAATGCCAGTGACGCTTGAAGTTACAGCCAAAGATAGAATGTTATCCTCAAGGCTCCTAGAGGTGGTAAAGATCTTTTTGGGAAGACAGTGGTCTAGTTTAGCCTCTCTGGAAGAAAGAACGAGTTTAGCTGGATGTCAAGTTGCCTAAGTCTACCCAAGACCAGAGGTTCTTCAAGATTTAGACCGTATAGCTACAGACCTTCGATTATGGTTCGCAGGAAGGATTCCGCTCCCTAGTTTATTTTCATGCCTTCAGAAGGAACAGAAGTTCCTTCCGGAAGTCGGGCGAGACTCTATCTAATTATAGAGGCCTCTAGACAGTACAAAAGTTATTCTTCCTACTCCAGACTTAGAGGCCGACAGATGTGGCGCGAGTAGGAGAAGAAAGATACAATTGATTCCTACCTACTTATGCCGCCAGCGGAGGCATATGAAGTTATCCTCCAGGCGTGGCGTCGAGAACATCGGATCTATGGGTTCTTCAAAACAACTCAGAAGTTTACAATTTGCCAGTTTTCCATGATGAAAGGTCAGTTTTTTGCGCTCACGCCTATGCCAGAAGAGACATAGAAGGGGCTATGTTTTATTTGAAAAAACGAAGGGAAGGAATTGTAGGAAAAATGTTATTTTTCCAATAGGAAACAGGGAGACCTCAGGGACTGTTCAAACTCTAAGCATTTTGAAAAGATATATTCGTCCGAAGTTTTCAGAATGGTTGCTCATTCAGCTGTCATCAAATAGTTGAAGAAGGGCTGGTTTGGTGCGACTTGGATTTTAAAGACGCCTACCTTTACGTTCCGTTTTTCCTCATCAAAGGTGGCTTCGCTTCAGTTTAGACAAACAGTCTTACCTTTGCGAGCTCTACCATTCGTCTTTCTACTGCTCTCCTTTACCTTAAAAGACTATTGAAGACAGTGGCAGAACATCTGAGAAGAGGGGTATCCAAATATTAATCTATCTCGATGATTGAGTTGTTTTTTTTTTTTTTTTTTTTTTTTTTTTTTTTTTTTTTTTTTTATAAGACTTTACAAAGCTAATTGGTCTGAGAAGTCAGTACTGAGTGTATGAAGACGGTGAAAGAGCTGGATTCTGGATAAACCAAAGAAATAAATCTCATCTCAAAAGGTTCAGAGTCAGGAGTTTTTAGCAGCAATTCTGGACTAGAAGAAAACCTAAGTTTTTCCTACAAAAGAGAGAATCACAAAACTGGGATAGTATCTTTCTCATTCGGAAGATAAAATTATCTCCGCCTCATCTATGGCTCTGCTGCAAAGGAATGCTGGAAAGCTTAGTTGACCTTCTACCCTTCTGCAAGTTGTGGTGGTTACTGCTCCAGTTAACTTCGGGATTACTACAGAGACTAACGTCACGATCTACACGTCTAGTTCCATAAAGCCAAAGATCGTGTAGCATTTACGATGATGATGCATCAAGAATTCTTATGGTGGAAAAGAGGTTCCACGAGATAGCTCATCGAATTATTACCACGACGATGCTTTGAAGATAGGCTGGGAAGCATGCATGAGATCCAACAAAATGAAAGGCGTATGGTCGAGATAATAAGATCTCCATAAATGTACTAGAGTTACTAGCGGTCTAACACGCTCGTGAAAAAGTGATTCAAACAGATGGTTTCGGGGAATCAGTGAAAATCAGATCAGAGTCAAATCCACTGTAGTTGCCTATATCAACCACCAAGGAGGAACAAGAGTATCCTCATGTACACTGCAATCATCCGCCTCCTCACTTGGGGCCTATATCATTTAACTACCCTCAAGGCGGAACATCTACCGAGAGTATTAACTGTCTAGAAGAAAAGCTTTTCCAAGGAAAATCAGCAAATATAGCTTATTCGGTATCAACTTTAGAGTGGCATTTCAACAGCCGTGTATGCCAGATGTATTTTTCTAAGATTTTACTGGCCCATAGTAG
Organism: Ophioderma brevispina; assembly: GCA_023653785.1. Lineage (NCBI taxonomy): Eukaryota > Metazoa > Echinodermata > Ophiuroidea > Amphilepidida > Ophiodermatidae > Ophioderma > Ophioderma brevispina. The sequence continues at coordinate 24,370 of JAMKCH010021973.1, forward strand.
ATATGTTTGTATACAACAAGAAACCAGCTCCCAAATCTGCACGTGGCTAGCGGAGGAGAAAGCTGGGGAGCAGACTGTTGGCAATAAGTTGGGAGACCCTGATTGCATACGTCTTCCCCGTTACCAATTTTGGCGAAGGGTTTAACAATGTTACAGCAATCATGGTCAAGTAAGATACTTCTTGGCGCCCCTTTTGGCCAAGTCAGGTTTGGTTTTTAAGAATGGTAAGCTTGTTGGTAGACCATCCAAGACTGATTCCTGTAAGGCAAAATCTGCTGGGGGACGGAAGAAACAAAAGCGTGTCGCTCAAAGGCTAAATCTCTACAACTTGTCTGATGTTGGCCTCTCTCTCAAGCTCGTCTTCAAACGCAAAGGTTTTTTTCATCTAAGCTGCCTCCCGGGCGGCGGGAGCAAGAAGGAAGCCAACATCCACTATTTTTCTATAGTGATTCGACGCTTCCACGTCCGGGCAAAAAAACACACAAGATTGATCCGCTTCTGCCTCTGTTGGCGAAGGGCTACATGTCGTGTATTTCCGATTGCTTGCATAGCCCGTAGAGTGTCATCTGCTTCAATGTTCATTCATTGCAACACTTTGTGGTGCGCCTGATGATAGCGGGATTTCCAGTCAACCAACCAACCAACAACCAAATGGCCGAGTGAACGTGTTTACATTTCAGTGAGTGTTGTACAAGCCGGGTGAATACCACCGTACAGGTCACAAAACGAATCTTAAATGTGGTACAGTTTAGCATAAAATATGTGTGTATAACAGCTAACTTCCTCCAGTACGTCGCCGGCGAACGTTTAACCATTGGACACAAAGCCACTCTTCTCGATTTGACTAGAAAGCAGCATGATGACTGCATATACCTGACGATGTTCGTGAAATTCATGCGACTACAGACAAGAAGTATAATATGAGATTCTCACTATGTCACTCTCTTCCTCGGACTGTTTATGGCAAAAACACAGACACTCAATTATGCACCTCAGCCTATAGATTCTTCCAGAGGCTTCCAGAATTTACTACTGATTGGAGATAAAATAATAATATATAATAATACACAGTGCTTATAGAGCGCTTTACACGAGTCTCTAAGCGCTATGGTAAAAGACATTAAATACAAAAACACAAGTACATACAACCTGGAGCCAGGCGTGAAATAATAAGTACATGTACAGAGTCCTCACCAAATGCTATAGTAAAACAGATGAGTTTTCAAAACAGATTTGAATGACCAAGAGTTGAGAGGCTCTGATATGATGAGGGTAATTGTTCCAAGTCTGGAGAAGGCAGGTTGAAAAGAAGACGGACCATAAGTAAAATGGTGGAAATGATGGAGAGATGAGGTTGAGCTTGGGGAGGAGCGCAGATTGCGAGATGGCTTATATACTTTGATCAAGTAAGCTAGGTAATCTGGAGCACGTCAGGAAGACATTTGTAAGTCAAAGAAGACCTTTTGTATATTACACGATACTTCACTGGAAGCCAGTGAAGTCGACGAAGCACAGGAGTGATATTATCGCGAGAGCGTGAGCGGGTGATGAGTCTGGCAGCTGAATTTTTAATATGTGAAGGCTTGGCATTTTGCGGAATCAGGAAGACCATACAGTAGACTTTACACTGATCAAGATGGCAGTAATAAATGCCTACCTAAATTTCATTTCGTGATTTCATCTGATATTCCTGATACGACCAATGTTGTAGAGAGCATAAGAGGCAAAACGACAATATTATTATGTCAACATTCATGTTGAGATCGTTTAGCGATTATGACACCAAGTTACGCGCAATTCAACAGGCTGAATATGACATTGGCATATTAACAGAAGATAGAGGTGAAGTTTTTCTGAATTTAGATGGTTATGTGAAAACCCAGTGTTATCTTCATTCAGCTTCAATCGTTTAGCTGAGGACCAATCCTTTGATTTGTGTGATACATTGTTCAAGTTTGGGAATAAGAGTAGCCCGATCATGTGTTTCAAGATGACATAAACTTGGGTGTCATCAGCATTATCATGCCCCCAAAATCATAGGACGCAATGATGTCCTCCAAGAGGAGAAGTGTGACATAGGAATGATAGTGGTCCACAACGATACTTGTGGAACCCCTTCAAGGGGCGAGTGGGGTTCATAGATAGAGTCATTAATTACTTACGATGGATTGGGAACGATCTTTGGAAATATGACGTAGAACAAGTTTTTTGTTTTTTGTTTAAAGCAGAGCCCGTAATATCCATATCTGGTTGGCAAGACGTTGAGAAAAAGGTTGTGATTAATAGTGTCAAAAGCAGCAGAATAGTCGAGGAGATCAGAACAGCTGGTGTCCAGTCATAGCTCTCCGACATTTTCCACTTATACTGCCTTCTTAGGAAATATATGGATTGTACTCAATATCTGACCACGTCTTCTTCACTACAACTCAACCTTACAAACCACCTGCAACAAGCAAACATTTTCAATGCTGGGTCACTTCCCTCATCTCTGAGGCTTGAAGTGAAGCCTCGTCACTGGCAAGTACATAGCCTTTAAACTTAACCCGCTTGCTCACTGAAATAGAAGTCAGGCACATATTGAGCTTTTCACTTAGGAGTGAACATATCTGAATATAAAATGAAAGCAATCAGGAATGGAGAACGCCTACAACGTTTCAGAATATTTATATGATAGACGTCCTTGCAAGTAATTCAATCGGGCCAAAACCATCCTGTCAAGCAAAGCAGTCAGAGTCAGAGGATGGATGCCATGCATACTTATCAACATGCTCATAAGGTAATACGATACAGATTTGCTGATGTTAACATGTTATCATGTTTTATATATGGGCAGTATATTGGGGCAATTATGTCACGCTCTCCATTAAACTTCCAATGCGAGAAACCCCGCTACAACTAAGGAGACTATAGACCGGCTCCACGTCCTCCACAACTAGTACCAGTGTGGCAGTCTGCACTATTTTGGATCCTTTCGTAATTAATAAAATGGGATAAAATATAATATACTCCCAAGTTGTGAGATTGTTCTATTTTATACATGTAACTTACGATGAATCCACTAGTACTCCTCATCAGGGGGCCCTTCCTCCCCGCAAGTGGAGCGTGGGTAAGGTACGCAAATGAGCAACGGATTCTGGACGCCAGTGGCGTCATAATGGTTGGGCGTACCGAGGCTAGCATGGGACCGCTACTATGCATGGGCGCACCGGAATTTTTAATGTGGCATAGGGGTGTCTCAAGGCCTTTTTTGAGCCAAAAAATGCACTAGTTGGATCATTCGTAAGTATAACATGAATAAAATAAGAAATCTCACCACCTGGTGAGTATATCTCGAATAAGAGTAGGGTGAAAACCCCTGACTGTTCCCATCCTCCCCAACCTACAACGCAGTCCATGTTCGAGCATACTTATCATGGAATACACGTGGTCCCGCATCAGTTTACTCCGACAGCTGAATAAATTCTGATACCACCACAACACGTCATTGGTAATGGCAAAGAAGACGAAGTTGTAAGAGGATATGCTACTTAGAAACCTATTTTTAATAAAATGGTCTATTGATTTTGGTTCGTAAAACCGTGAGAATAGTTAGAATCCTTTTTTCTTTAACCTTTGGGGGATTGATTCCTTTTTGTTTCACTTACAGATGATAGCTGTTATTGAGCAGAACTCTTGATCTAAGTCAATTTTAGTTATGGAAGGCCTTAATTGGCCAAATCAGGGGTATATCCCTTTACATCTAATACATAATATCTATAAGGAGAGTGTGGCCTAGTGGGTAGGAGGGTGCTTGCCTGTGACTCAAATTATCCTAGGTTTGAATCCCGTTGGGGACACTTGCTGGGATTTAACTGGTTACTTCAAATTTTGGATGTTGAAAGTATACCAGCTATTGATTAAAGGGGGATGACCCCAATTTAAGTCGCTAAATTTTTTCCTCTGATAAATGACCTTCACCACAAAACCCCATTTGTAAAGTTTGCATGCCAATATGTCCACCCATTTTTAAGTGAGAGCTAAAATCTGGTGATTTTGTCAGAAAATTACTCAATCAAACTACTATTAGGGCCAAGTCCTTTGGTCCGCTGGTTTGAAGTGTTCTTCAGCAATATAGTCGCCTGAGTAACCCTTTCAAGCGCCACTGATTCAAGGCAAGATAAATTGAGTTATTGTAATACATGGCAGCACACAGAATGTATCACATGGCAGCTATTGCATTTACAACCTTGTTAGCCTCACATGACGTTTTGCTTTTGTGTCATCAATATCTTCTCTGTGTTATTATTACAGACGAGTGTGTGACATCATATCGGAAGCTGTCAATAAACACAATGTTATATATGTATCATCTGCGGGTAACAATGGTCCAGCCATGTCTACAGTTGGTTGCCTGGGGGAACCACTACTAGTGTTATAGGTACTGTATCAAAATTGTCTAAAATGATCAGCATATTGAAGTTTTACATGAAGTTATTGTACTTATGAAAATACAACTTTTGGTGTTTTTATTTTATATTTTGTCATTTTCTGGAAAATTAAAATGTGCTTGAAATATGGAAAATTGGTTTCTAGAAGGCGAGTGAATTTATTCATTGACAAAAAGGTGCTATTTGACTAATTTGTTAAAAGAAATAACAAAAGATAAAGTTTAAAATAAACTCTTATTGTTGTTTCATTTAATGATATCTTTTACCACACACAATGTAAACATATTCAAACAAATTTGCCATTGTGAAAATACATTTTTTTCTTAAGGTCTGATTTTTCCGGCTACAGCTTTGTGCCCAGATCTTGTTGAAATTCTCATGAAATGTGGTATTGGTGAAAGAAACGTGTGCCAAATTTTTTAATATTTTCCAAAAAGACATTTTAAAGATATGTCACCTAATGCGTTTTTAATTTCCCATAGACTTGTACAGGGGCTGATTTTAGCAGTATAGAAAATGGACAATTTTGTGAAACCACTACACATTTTCAATTATTTCTCAAGTAATTGATGAGTTATAAGATTGGTGTTTGTTTCTAATGGTTAAGAAAAAACCCCAAAAAACCATACAATTTTTTTTCTGTGTGTCATCAAAAACAAAGAACAGTGGTAACAAAAACACTTTTTTAAGTATTTAGAAATACTGAAGTCTCCACTTTTCATAATTTTTCCTGGAAGAAACTACAACTCCATTGGTGATGAATAAGGTGTCCCATATGAAAGACATCAAATTTAGAAAATTCTCACGTTTAGATTTGCAGATTGAGTGTTTCTATTTGATAGTAGGTGTTTTTAATTTTTCCTAAATAATTTTTCCTAAAATAATTTTTTTTAAAAATTAAACACTCGACTAAAAAAAGCCAACGGAGCTTTTAGTAGTTTGTTTATACACACTTCCCTGGAGTTTCAGCTTAAAAAGCACCTTCCATTTAGGCTGGGCAAAATTATTTATTGTAAAAATTAGGGAATTTTTAAAAAATAAATTAAAAACACTTAAACAAATCACATCGCAGCTTTGAACTGCAAAAATGGGAACGAAAGTTCATTCCGTACATAGTAAAGTTTTGGACTAATTGATTTAAGGGTTTTGATTTTATGGTCATTTTTCTGTAAGACCTGTAATCCGCTGATCCTACCTTAAAATGTACTTTATGCGAATTATTGGCCATAGTTTTTCTGATTCAAGATCAATTTGTGCTTGTGTGCTCACAGGTGTCGGTGCATATGTTTCTCCTGAAATGATGACGGCAGAGTATTCCTTAGAGAAAAATTACCAGGCATGGCATATACATGGTCATCAAGGGGACCTTGGTAAGTTACAAAATCATAGCCCAGGAATCTCTCACTTTTTTTTTTGGCTGGAACCTTATTCCTGTGTAGTCATGGGGCGACTTTGAAAAAAAATATAAAAATTCTTTTATGTAATTGTCTCTAGCACACCTTGTTGATTTTCTGGGAATATTCCATTGTGGAGAACAAAAATTGTCGATTTTTTCAAATCCATAAGCTCAGCAACCACACACCTGATTCAAATTCAAAAACACCCAGCTGTAGCTTTTCATCAGAACTTTCCGAAAACCCCCACTCTGAAGGCCTGTAACCATTCACAACGCTCGGATTTACATATTTCGTCAGTCAACTTAAATGCGAATCTCATCAAAATGTCATAAGCAGTGGGCTTATTTATCATGCGTTTCCAGGGAAAATAGCACAACAATAAACAGTGAACATACTGTAACTATAGACCCTGTGTACACAGAAGACATAGTTAGGTGCAATCATTCGCCATTTTCAGAATCTCAGATAAAATGAAATTTGTTTGTTCCAGTGTAGGAAAGGGTAGATTTAAAGGGCATTGATAGATTTTACGTAGCAGAGGTCCCTAAAAAATGAAAGTCATGATTTTACAGTGATGTAATGCTTATCTGAAAAAGTTGAACTTAGAAAAAAAATTTGGTCCATTTTTTCAAAATCAGTTTTTTTTTTTCGTGCAGATTTGAATCACACCTGAAGTAATAATCCAAAAATGTTTTTTTAATAGTATAATAAAAATGAAAAATGAGCGTTCTCTTAGAGCCGAACTGATTAGGAGCGATCAGGACAAGTTCAAAACATAGTTTTTAGTTTTTCTGTGTTCTTTTTACTTGTTTGTCAAATAAACTTCTAAAATGTTCATGGTAGGTGTTATACAAGGGCAAAGTAGAGAAATGTCCTTTAATTCAGGGGGTTAGTATTACCCATCTTCTCATGGAATTGTCAGTTGCCTTAGGTCTTATCACTTGCAGGCTATTTTACTCTCTTTTGCAGCACCACAAGAGAAGATAGCTTTAATCTGCATGCCTGCCTCACCACAGAATCTCTTGGGTGGAGGTACCATCACCATTTAGAGATGATGAATACCAGTAGGTCTTTCGCACTCAAAATCGACCCCAGAGGACTTACAGAAGGGTTCATTATACAGAGTAATAAGAAAAGATAGAATTACTGTAAACATGAAATTTTTATATGTAACATTTTTTGTGGTCTGTCAATTTCACCAGTTTCACTTGTTTTTGAATTTACAAAGTGTAGCGTAAACAATTTTCAATTTACAATATTTTTAAAACCCATATGAAGTGCATGGAAAAATACAAGATATCGAAAAGTAGCAACACAGTAAGTGGAACGATGTGTGGATGGGAAATGTTTTGAAGACGTGTGGTTTTACTGTGCGCATATTACACAATCCAAGAGCACTAAATACGATGTTCAGAACTAAACCAATGGCATTTTCGCTAATGTGGACTTGATCTATTTCAAGCACAAAATTCTATTGTTTAGGAAATAATTCTGAGCAAAACGGGAATGAAATGTAATTGAGATTTGGCCAAGGGCCAAGCTATTTGACTTTCTGTGCTTTGGGTATGCGCTATACAAGTGGCCAACCAAGGTGAAGATATTAAGCAGTGGCGCACTTTCAATTATGATCTAATGAATTGTGGAAGAAAGTTCAATGTGTTCAAGTAGCCAAATGTTATTTTATTTACAGTGCAAAACAGACACTAAATGATATCAAAACTTTATTTCCATAAATCACAAATAACATACATACAATCACACAATAATGATTATGGGGGAGGGGACCAAGAGGCAAACGGCCAGAAGTGGGCTCCACCGAAAGAAAGGTTAACTCTACCCAAATATATAAAGAAATAACCAATACAAAACATAACAGCACACACGACGAGACAGCTCCAAAAGAAAAACATTATAAATGTGTCATTCACATTATTTCATGTAATTCACTAAGTCAAATGAAACACAAAAACATCATAATAAGATGACAGAGTTTGACTTCAATTTATTTCCGAAGTGTTTAATCGATTTTGATTTCTTAAATTGGTTCAATAGATCCAAAAGTATAGGTCCAGATGTTTGACGGTTGATCAGAGAAACGCTTTTATTCATGGCCAAAAGTATAATGTCCATATTTCTTGTGTGATAGATGTATCTCAGCGTGGTTGGTGAAATAACCCTTAAATGCATATGGTAATTTACCAATATTACACTGATCTGATTGCCTTTACACCAATGTTGACGAAACATATGCATTCCCTTCTGAGAAGTGGAATGCCCCATTACCAGATAACACCCTAAAGAGAAATGGTTCGACCCAGTGACCCAGGTCACACCCTGTCGACTAGCTCTCCTCAATTCGTGTTGCCGCAGTCAGACGGACGTGTTAACGCAGCCTCGTCTATTCGCAGCAAAAATTATATGAGAGTTGATCGGACTTGTTGTCATCTCAGACGGAATACTAATATTACGAGCGCACAATTGCGTAGCGCTGCCGCCTCCATCATGAGTGGGACCCCCATGTATCAAAACAAAGGCAATGTCCCCGCACCGACAGGTGCGCCTCTTTCTGTCTCGGACTTACGGATGCTCAGTGGGCAATCATGGAGCAGGGGTACGCCGCTCGTGGCGTACACGGGGAAGGGGGGGGTAGTAGTTGGGCGTCCCGGCCCATGGGTCGTCCAAGGCAGCCGATGCTGCTCTGGGTGCTCCCCAAGGTGAGGTAGCTTCGGCTTCTCGCGGGCCATGTGATGTGGGGCTGCGGGCCGCCCCGTCGGCGCGCTACCGGCCGCTAGCTTCGGCTGGTTCAGCCCTAGGGGCGCTCCGGTGCAGGCCTAGCGCGGACTGCTCTGCCAATCCCCTAGGGGGCTGGGCGGCGGTAGACGTTCCGGTAGTGGTGAGTGTTGATGGTGAGGACCAGGTCGCCCGGGCTAATCCATCGCCGTTGTTGTTCACTCCTAACGTGTTGCGGTCCCGGTGTCTTCGGGCACTCTAACCGCGACCACGGTGGCCCTTACTGGGTATGTCTCGGCAACCCCTGGGGCCTTGGCCTCGGCTTCCCTTTGCGGAACACCACAGGTGTTGAATACCCCCCCCCCCCAGCTCGCTGCACCCCGCATGGACTAGCCTGCTAGTTATTGCAGTGCCTCCCAGCGGCGCGCTAGCTGCTACGGGCCCTTCGGGGCTTGCGTAGCGGGTGGTGCTTCGCTGGATTGGCCTCCGCAGATGCCCTAGCTGACTAGGTCGGCTCAGCCTCTCATGCGGGTACGCCTTCTGCGGTAGCTAGTGCTGCTTTTCCTGCAGCCGGTCTCAGCGGCGGTCGAATATGGTGGGGTACCCGGTGGGTGCCCCGCTCTGGCGTTCCGGCGGGCAGCCTTCGTGGTCCTACCATGTGGGGACAAAGTTTTTTTTTTTAAACACGCCGCAGCATGCCTTCTCAGGCTACGCTGCTTCCCCGTACGTGACTTACCCGCCCCAGTCGAGCTGGAATGCTGGGGTGGGACAGCCTTGGCATGGTCTTTCGACCGGACTTCCGCTTGCGGGGAGCCCCCAGGCTTTAGTCACTCCGCGCCTCCGCCGCGGATGCCCAGCCGCAGGCGCCAGGTGCGTCGGGGCTGCTTCTGACACCGCTTTCGAGCGCGGCAGTTGCGCCGCTGTGCAGCAGTTGGTCTCCCTCTGGGAGCCGCTCAAGCTGCAGGGGTACAGCCGTGGTTACCGGGGGCCGGGGCAGGGCGGTGTACCCCCACTACCCGTCGGCTTACGTGCCTGGGACCTGGGGTGTCGTCCCCACCCCTTCTCGGCCTGTACCCTCTTCAGGGTCGGGCTTGGTGCAGTCGAGCCCACGGCTCCTGCGGCCCAGCCCACGCCAGTTGGCTTGGCCCCGCGGGGGGACTCTGTGTCAGCAGCCAGGGGGCGTCGCCTGGCCTTCCCCCTCCATCGCTCGTTCTTGCACCATCCTCCCAGGACTCCTACCGGCCGCAGACCTCCGATGTTTCGGAGGACAAGCGCTGGGGGATGGACTGGGCTCGGCGGAGAGTCACGTGGGTGATGCTCCTTCGCAGCCATTGACGTCCGCGCAGCTTGGAGCAGGAGGAGGTGGACTCTCTTCCCGCGTGAACCCCTCAGGTGTGCGCAGGGAGGCTGAACGTCTCGGCCTGCATTGCGCGCCCGAGCGGCGTGCGGAGGAGGGGCAGCCCAATCTGGGCTTCCCTATCCTCCCACCGGAACGCGTCCAGCGTTGACGCTCCCCAGGACGTTGGTCTTCTGTGGAAGCGCTCCGGGGAGGTCACTCAGAAGCTATCATCGTACCCGGTGAAAACTTTCGCCACGTCGTTGAGAACTGTTGAAGGCGGACTCTGACTCCTTCCTGAGGACTCCGACCATATATCTTGACCTAGGTGCCAAGTTGCGGACGGGTAAGGCCGCCCCGACTGCGTTCTCCCCCTTCTGGGAGACCAGGTGAGGCACCTAGACCTGGAGGTGACCTCTGGCCGTCAGGATGGACGCTTTCTCTATGGTCCTCGCCCACGACCTCGATCCTCGTGGGCGAGGGCGGAGTTTTCTCCTCGGAAGCCGCCGATGCCTTGACTGTCCTAGCCTTGCTAGTGACTCGGCAGACGGAGGCTTCAATGTGGTTGGCGCGTCGCCTCAGCTTCTGCGACGCGAGAATGCTGCTAACTTGCGTACCCGGAGCAGCGATCTAGCATCGGAGGTATCTAAGGCCAAGGCCGAGTCACGGGACGTCCTTTTCGGAGAGTTCGTTCGGTGATTCACTGCTTGCCTCAGCGGAACGCGTTGAGCGGAGCGGGCACCAAGGAGGCTCAAGGCGAAGAGATCTCCTCACGGGGATCTTAGGTAGGAAGAAGAAGAAGCGCGCTCGCTCCTCTTCTTCCAGTTGTGCCGCCAAACAGGCGAAGTCGACCCCGCATCAGCAAACCCAGAAGCCCGCTGCACCGGCCACTTCTCAGAAGCCCGGGGCCAAGACGAGGCTCGTCCCCCTCCCAAAAGAAAGGCGCCGGGGAAGGGGAAAGGAAGCCTCGTTCCTGAGGGCACGGCGGCAGCGGGGTCTCTCCTTCGGGAGGGGACCTTACCACATCCGGTGGGCGGCCGGCTTAAGTCTCTTTGTGGCGGGAATGGCAGCCATTTCTCTCGCACCTTGGGTGCTGAGTGGGTGGAGCGGGGGGTACCGAATAGAGTTCACCGCGGTCAACCCAAGCGACTTCCACGCCGAGGACCTACCCCGCTTCCGGGGGAGCGGAAGAATCAAGTTCTTCTGGCCGAGCTCTCGGCACTCTTGGCGAAGGGCTGCCATTTCCCGGTCGACCCGGACTCTAGGAAGGAGGGGTAACTGATCGGCACCCGTTGTGACCTGGGATCCTTGACATACGACCCCCATGACCCTCCCCGGGCCCCTTGTTGCGTCCCCCCCCACATTCCGAACCCTGTGACACCGCGTTCGAATCCGTTTCATTCAGGACGAAGAGAAGTTCAGGATGGTAACTCTCGCGTCAATCCTGCGCTTTTGTCCTTGAAGGGGACCTGGGCGTCGTCTTTGGATCTGAAAGACGCCTACCGGCACGTCCCAGTCGCAAAATCCGGACCGACGTGGCGCCGATTCAACTCGAGGGGGCCAGTCGTACGGGTGCAGCTGTGCTAATCACACCCCCCTTTACCCCACATCCCCTCTACAACACTTCTTCACATTCCCAATCGCTTACACCCCCTATAACTCTGACCACAACTTGACAAACTTCTCTCTTCCCCCACACGTAAACACACACAAGGGCACTAAACATACTCCTTGAAACTTTCCACCCCACGCACCCATCTTTCTACCTCCCCCGTCCGTTCACAATTGTTCGTCACCACTCCAAACGTTATGCTCGGCCTGTAGGCGGACTAGTGGACGTTGGCCTCCCTTCGTGAACTCTCCACCTCTCCCAGGATCTTCACGATGGTGACCCGGGAGGGAAGTGGGCGCTTCCTCAGGCGTTCAGGGGGTTCAACATCTGCATGTACTGGACGACCTGGCGGATTACGGTCCGTCGCCCAGGCGGACGGCGAAATGGTCAGTCGTACCGTTCAGGTGGTGCAGAGGTTGGGCTCCATTGTCAACTTCGACAAATCGGCCTTTCCACTCTCAGGACCTGAGGTAGCTGGGTGCACGGCTGCAATTGCTTCCGGGCATTGCAGAGCAGACGGCCGAGCGGGTGGATGTCGTCGTTTCAGACTCGACGTCCATTGGCGATGCTACGCAGGGCCCCCGCTCGAGATGGCTTCGCCTTCTCGGCCTGCTGGCCAGTCTCGTCGACCTGTTTCCGTACTGTCGCTTTCACATTGAGGATGCTTTCAAATGCCAACATCGGGGCGGCACTACAGTCCGATCAAGCACCGATTTCCAGACTCCCGTCTGATCCCTATCTATGCAGGGACCGGGAACACATGGCATGGTTGGTCTCACCGCCCCAACATGACTCAGGGAATCTCTTCCCTGCGCCTCCCGTCGCTATTGTCGCACGACGGACGCGTAAAAGCGGCAGTTGGGGGGTTTTCAGCCCTAGACCTATGTGCCCTGGGACGTGGTTCCCGGACCCGAGGCTCAGGCCCATGTCATCGCCTCGCACTGTGGGGCCAGTGGAACGTACCCTAGCTTACTTCGAGGCGATGGCTACCAAATCCAGTGTCCTGGTACAGAGGGACAACTCCACCGTGGTGGCCAACATCAACAAGCAGGGAGGGACTCGTCCCTGGTTACTGGTCTGACGCCTTGCGAATATCATAGCGTGGTGTCGGAGGACCGGGCCATCACGATGTACGCAGTTACACATTCCGGGAGGCCGTTCAATTTTCTTGCCTGACGTCGTCTCGCGGCAGGATGACTGCCTCGGAATATGGATACTGAACCGAGATGTCTGCGGGGGAGATCTTCGAGAGGTTATATGTTCCTCAAATCGACCTGTTCGCCTCGACCCTGAGTCACCAGCTCCATCTGTATGCACCCGGACTCAACGACCCGGTTGGCGTACGCAGTCGACGCTCTGGCAATAGACTGGACGGGGTTCACAGCCTATGCCTTCCCGCCGATTCCGATTCGACATCGCGGGTTTTGAAAATGGGCGGGAGCGGGCCGTGTGGTCATTCTCATCGCTCCCTTTTGGCCGAAAACACCTCTGGTTTCGGCCGATGTGGTCGCTAGGCGGCTCTGCCGCTGCGTCTGCCGGACCGGCCAGGACCTAGTGTCATCCGGACGGAGGGAGCGCCGGTCTTATGTGTGGAGCTGGAGCACCTAGCGTTGACGGCGTGCCATTATCCGGCAGCGCGATGCCGAGAGTCGGCTTTTCGCAGAGGGCTGCCTCGCTCATATCAGCTGGAAGAAGGAAGTCCACCATGGGCGCTTAACTCTAAGCGTTTGGGACCCGACTTCCGCTGTTGTTGCTGAGCGACGAGGAGGTGTGTCCGTCGGGCATCGGGTAGCCGAAGATGCGTGACTTTCTCACTGATCGCTTTTGCGATAGCGGGCTTGGAACTTCGACGTTAGAAATACACCGTCCGCGATCTTAGCGATCCATAGGTTTCGACGACGGATCTACCGTTAATGACGATGGCTCGATCCGTCGCCTCCTAGAGGGGATGTTTAATACGACCTCCGGCCAGGAAAGCGGTCCCACCCTGGACTTATACTCTGTCTTAGATTTTTTAGTGAAGCCCCAGTTCGAAAACCGGAGGGCTGAGGCATCACTAAAACATGTCACCATTAAGACGGTCTTCTGTCGCCCTCGCCTCTGGGAGGCGATGCTCGGAGATCAAGAAATATCTCTATGTCAGCGTTCCGAATTCTCTCGCGACAGGGTCAAATTGTTCATTAGGCCGGATTTTCTGGCAAAGAACGAGTCATCCTCATGTCCGACACTCTACAATTATCTTTTCCCCCGAATGGCATTGCACCTCGGTGCGGGTAGGAAAGATCGCTTGGGTCCCGTTCGTGCCCTCGGAGTACTATAAAACGTAAAAACTAGTCCGCTCAGGGCACGAACGACGGACGACTCGGTGTCTTACAACGCTTCCCCCCATGGGTCAGCGTCAAAAGCGACAATGGCTAATGGATTAGCGCTTGTAATTAAGATTCCATCGCGGTGGTAGGAGCTTCCCAAGCTCTAGCCCATTCAGTTCGTTATAAATATCTCGTCGTCAGGGCCCTACCACCGCGGAATCAGTAATGCCGAAAATCTGCGACGCGATGTATGGAGGGTCACACAACGTTTTGCGTCAGTGTACTACAGAAACGTAACAAACTCCTCAAGAGAACGTTGCGAGGGCACTCCTGCAGAAACAACACTAAAAACTCAACTTCACTATACATAAAGTCTCCTATCCGTTTGTCGACTGTGACGCTCGCCTCGGAGTATTCCGTTGTCAGGTGCGAATCTTTGTCCCGATTTTTATGTTAAATGCCTTTAGGCCTTAACATATGGTACTTTAGGGTTTTGTGTAGGTCTTGCCTTTGTCTGCACTTTGTTGGCTGCTCGTACATATCAGCTCCACCGCCGGACTGAGTGAGGCAGTCTGGTGTTGATTGAAAATAGTCATTCAAACGGGGTTATGCATATGTTTCAATCAAATGGTGTAAAGGAAATCAGTTCGTTGTAATGATTATTCAAAAACATTGTATAAATCATTAAATGAAGCCTGATTCCTTGCCAATGTTGAACGTCCCAATTCCATGCCCGCCCCCCACCCCCCCCCACAGCATGATGTGTACGCACGTCCGTGTGGGCCTGAGCCAACACGGAATTAAGGAAGAGAAATGGTCGAAGGGTTGTGACCTGGGTACTGGTCGAGACCATCTCTTTTTAGGGGTGAATTATGGAATTTGGGGGATTCCATTCTCAGAAGGGAAATGCAGAGTTTCAGTCAAATTGGAAAGGAATCCGGCTCCAGTTAGATGATTTATAAAAACATAATGTGTTTTGAATATATTATATTTATACATAACGACCCAGTTGTAGTTGGAGAGTGTCATTTAACACATTCAAATATAAAACGAGGGGGAAAATAGATGGACTTGACTGGACTTCTGCTAAGACTATTAGATATTGTTTGCCCACAGCCATTTTTGAAACATAAAAGAAAAATACAAAAGTTGCCCAGACCAAAACTCTAACCAGGTTCACATGGATTGGTTTTCCCAACATTCTCGAGTAAGGCTTCTCGGGCTTATGATAAACAACTTATTAATCCTTGTAAACCAGGTCCTTTTCAAAAACCAAGTTAAACAATGATATATCATCAATCCAATTTCAGGTGTGTGCTTATGATGTTCACCGCCCTCAGAAGGGTCCATTGTTCAGAGTACCCATAACAGTGATTTTAAACCCCGGACCTCTACACGGGATGCGCCACAGTTGCAGTAGAATGGCCAGAGTCTGAATTCAAACCAGGGCCAGACGAAGAGAGCATCCTCACAGTGCCAGCTTGGTGCCACATGGGCCTGGTAAAAGTAGTAATCTAGCACTTTCCTCACAGTATCTCTGATGGGTTATTATGTGATATAACATGATATGAGGCTTTAAAGTAACCAATTAAAATAGACTTTTATATATTCTGATGATACCTTTTACGCTTTTCTACCAAGTTCTGATGGCGAATTGCATCATGCAACACTATAAATTAACCAATCAAATGGCTGTTAGTGCCGGGGATTTACGGGAATCATTGCAATCATAGAGTTATGGTTAAGTAATGTTTCACCTCGTCGTCCGGACAGTAGAATGGATGCGCAAGCGCTGGTGCTGGATACAAAGTTTGGGCATACTTACAAGCACAAACAAAGACGGCAATGCAAACGATGGTGCTCCTGCTTGTAAGTTCTTAAGTCTGCTATTTCCACTGCCATTGACAGAGGTGAAGCGGAGTAGGTGTAGAGTAGAGTAGGATGATTTTAGATACTAGCAAACATTCGATTGGGACGACGGATTGAGTCTACGACAGTCAAATTGCACCTCAAGAAAATCTGCGCTTGATCGGTTAACCTGACGCATGCGTAGATAACTGACGATCAATTTCCCATCGCCAGAACTATCTGTTGTCAAAAATCCCAAGCTCACGAATGTCTACACTTGACTTGAATAAAGATACTATTTAGCTAATTCAAGGTGACTGGAGAGCAATAACTTGTTCACAGTGAGCCAAGAGTTGTTTAGTACTGCTGGCACGATCATGCTTTGAAGCATGAAGATTTCAGTTTTCCTCAGTACTGTAAACTTGGCAATTTCATGAAGTTATTAGAATTCACATAGTCCCAACTGATAGCACACGAGGCTGAATTAAATGTGCATGCTTGTTTCATTAATCAATAAAGTGGCGGATCCGGGTATCTTGCCAGGGGCTGAAAATTATATTCGAACATAAAGCTATCAAAGTTGGTAGCAATAATGTATCCATCTATAGGTCTGAGGCCAAATTCCCTCATTTTATTTCTGTATCAGCTCGTCGCTATAATCATTTCTTTAATTAATTCTGGGACACAACGCGTAGTATGAACTACGACCCATACTACGCCCTGCAATAAAAACTTGCTGTATGCTGCATGCATACTGTTGCATGTTGTCAAGGGCATTCGAACATACGCTTCCAATGTAAGGTTTATGCACGTATGCGGTGTTTTGGTCATTCGTGTCCCAGAATTAAGGAATACGATTATAGAGAAACGCTCAATCTGAAACAGAATACGACATGTAAAGTATCTTTTGTGTCATTGCAGAGGTGTGCATTACTAACTTCCCTTGACAAGGAACAGGCCCTCCATTCGAAGCCATGCCGTACAGGTGCACCTCAATCAGCTTACAAACAATGAATTCTACAAGTTTTCATTTCATTACAGGAAAAAAACTCGACAAGTTAATCATGCTTTCTCAGTAGTAGAACGGTTTTGGACCTTGGAAGCTAGTGGTGGATAAATGTGGGCCAGTTCTAGGCAAGACTAAGATTAAATATACCATAGCGTTCCACGGCTTAGCACCAAACCAGAAAACGTAACAATGGTTGAGTAGGATGTAATGATTGTTTACAATGTCAGTGACCATTGCCGAGATTGGGGTGGAAATTATGTGGCAATTGTAGAAATGTTTTTATTCCAGTGCGTCTCTAGAGGGTTTGAGTTAATCCCTCCCACAATTCACCAGTTTTGGGAAATTTTCACTTCAATATGGTCCCATGTGATCCCACAAAAATCCTTTCTTAACACTTTGTACCTCATTTTAGTAGTACCAGAGTAATTTTTAGTATGATTAATGGAAATTCCTGTGGTTTTTAACCTTTTTTCCCTACATTGCATTGCATTGTGGGATTGATTCAACCCTTCTTGGTGACTACTTTAGTTTCTGAAATAGGCAGTCAAAGATCATGCAAAGCATGCATCAAACCCCTTATAAGATGAGGTTGTCCTGCATATTTTTCAGCTTCCCGTGCATTGGCAAAAATCAATGCAGTTTTTGCTCAGTTGGACACCTAAACAATGGCACTTGCCCTACCAGGGTCGGTTGTCATTATTGAGTCCTTGTCAAACTGAAACAAGTGCATTCCTTTTAACCAGCAGGTGGAGATTAAAAATAAACCTCTTCATTAATCATATTACAGCACTATTTTTATTTAAAATCTGACTTGGTGGAACCCATTTAAATACAACTAGCCCGTAAAATGAATCATCTATCTTGTACAGATGAGTTCTAAACACTTTGCATATGCTCATTAACATATGCACCTTTCTTGTATCAATGCTGGTTTATTATCAATCACTTTTGCTTGTCCTTATACTAAACATATTACAAAATAAGATATTACATTTGAAATGTCCTTATCTTTAGCATAGCTTTCTGATATGTATAATTATCATTCATTTACAACCCAGAGGTGTATTGAGTCATCCCACAATGCACCAGTTTTTTGGGAAATTTTAACCTCAATAGGGCCATGTGATCCCATAAAACTCCTATTCTTAAGTCCACACACCATGAAATTATGAATATATATCAATAGAAGCTTTTGTTATAAATAACACAGAAACATAAGTTTTATTTCCAAACCTGTACGGGTAGTCACAATTTACACTGACGATTATTTTCCTAGACCCCCCCATAAAACAAAATGAATTCTTCAAATTGGGCGCTCTGCCTGTGCCGTCCCATTAACGTTCAGGTCATAAATCATGTCGGGGACAATGACTAATCGCACGCACAACTGGTTCGAATCATTTCGTAGAACTTTCATCTTCAAAACCAAAATAAGTGAAAGTACAAGCCGAGTCCAAAATATGCAATGAGAATCAGAAATTGGGATATTCATCGTCGGGAATTACCCGGGATAGCGAAGAGCTCGCCAGGGTTTTTCGGTGAGGAAATACCCCCCGGCGAGGACAACGACTAAGTGATCCGTCCCGGGGATACCGTGGGGTGATGCATACACACGTAAATGCCAAGCATTTTGAACAGTTGTTGAAAAAGAAATCCCCACAAAATTTTTATTGAGAGGCAAATTATTTGATCGGTATTCAATCTTAATTAAGTGCACATTCATTGTTATTTGTGCGAGATTAGAACTGTTTATGACTTGTATTAAGCTAGCAATCATGAATTAATCACAGCATTGTGCGAATCAAAAATGTACGCTACACGTATTCCATGCATGGACCCATAATTTCGTTGATGACGCTCATTTGCTTTGTTTTTGATGTCATGTTTGGGGCTGAATCGCTTCTCGCTTGATTGATGTAGGGGGGAATGACAAAAGGGGGCTTTTTTTTAACGTCCAAAACCTGACATGTCACGGCATCCTGTAATTTTTCCGGGATCAATTTTGACCAAATCATAAGCAGATTTAACGTAGTTTACCGTACCCTCTGCCTGTCATGATCACATCACCGCCCGGTTGATCTGCACAAACAGATAATACAGAACACCGTGCGTAGCTCACATATCTTTGGCGTGGTCCTTACCCCGGGCCGGTCTTAATCGTCCTACCTCGTTTTTTTCTCAGTCCTAGGGGTGTTAATTACATTCCAAGCTTGAATCTTGGACATGAAATGATGTGCAGAAATATTCTTGAAATGAAAGTATTTATAGCACAAACACTGACCATTTAATCATGGGTAAATCCCCACACTGGCAATGCTGGTGGTTCATGTTATCCCGCTTCTACATCTACGGCCCGTTTTAAACCAAATTAACGTACATTTTGCCGTTCAATCTAGATCCAGCCTCCAACATATCCTGTATCAAGTATTTTCTGCCGGACCTCGTTTCTCCTTTCCCGTTTGATTGATTTATATATGAATTTGCTAGTCTAAATGTGTACATTCAATTATAAAAACGTTGGTGAATCGTGAATGGATATTTTGCTTGTCCATGCCAGGCAGAGTGAAATACGAATGCGCAGCAACTGACTAGTTTTCATGACCCGCCACCGGTCAATAAACTATAATTCATATGATAAGCAGACATCTACAAAAATCCATACACTTAAAAATGTATTTGGCACATATTAAGTGTACGAAAGAATCATAGGTGCAGAAATAATACAGCTGAAATCATGCTTCGGCCTATTTTTGCATGGTTGCCGTGCACGCAGTCAGTCATGATCGGCCGCGGTCACACACTTGGCCTTGTATTTGTAAGTCAGTCTAGTGTTTTTCACAATATTAATCCTCATCGTCACTAAGTACCACAACCTTTCTCATCTGTTTCCATTTTTCCTCTTGCTTACTTGCAATTAACAAGGTTAATACATACAGAATGCCGGCGTTCGACCACGCTTTTGACACTATATTGTACAAACATCATGACTCTATTTTATTCAAGCTCGTTGGTGTTTACATATTTGCCCACTGTGATCACTTGATCGGTGATACCGAAATGACGTAATGCATTTATACTTAGGCAATGGGCGCTTTTTGGTGGTATTGGAAATACAGGAAAATACATAAAATCTTACAGTTTTTAAGCCCCCAAAGCTTATAAAGACAGATAACAATCAAACTTATTCTGTTCATTTCCTAAGGTCACCAGCTTTCTTTGATATATAATCATATTTTCATGGTGTGTGGACTTTAAACACAATAAAAAACACTTGACTTTATGCTCATTTTAAGCCCATCACGAGCATTAGTACTTAGGGATTTTTAGCATGATTATGAAATGTCATGTGGTTCTTAAACTTTTGGGGCACTTTTTATCCCTAAGTACTGACATGTCTTTAATACAGTACAGTATAGGCATATTGTAATGCATTGTGGATTTGTTTCCAAACACCCTCGTTACAACCTAAAGTGCATTTACTTATAAAATAAAGCATTAAACTGCCTAAAATTATTTTAATCCTTATTTTCATCATGCAGCTAAGGTATCTATAGAATAAATGTGAGGTCCAATCTGCGAGTAGAAGATCCTTGTTCCATCCGTCACCATCAAGAACTGTGGTACAACCGCACTTAGGTGAGTGTATGTCTTAACTATTTTGTTCAGGTAGCAAACTACCTATTATACAAATACTGAATGTTCCTGAGTGGTATAGTAATTTTTATGAGTTAAGATGAAATGTCCATTCAACAAGCATTGTCCAATAAACTCACAGTTGGACTATGCTATGCCTCCTCGGTTACCAAGAAGCAAGCCTAAGGGCCTGCTGCTAGCGCTAAATGTTGACTTATATTTACCTTCTCCTATAATCAGTGCATTAAACTTGGTCGAAGAAACCTCCATACCGGGAATTATTCAAGTAGACCATGCTCAAAACTTTATCTTGGCCAGCATAAACAACAAGATCAATGGCCCCATTGTTAGTCACGTCAAAGACCGTCTTGCCAGTTCGAAGAGTCACTGCATCACTGATCACATAATATGCATCATGCCATGCAAAGTTCCGTGAAGTGGCGTGTATTAGGTGAATCGCTGCATTTTGTGAAGACGCATGAGATGTGCAATAGAACAAAAATGTATCGAACAAAAATTCACGCCCATTGGAACAAAAATGCATGGTAAGGCATTCAATAATCATTTTGTTGAATGACACGTGACCTACAATCATCCACTCAAATTACGAGGATCTGTCTAGGTGTTACATAAAATTTTTTTATTTTAAGCTAAATGCAACTATGAAAGTGAAACAAGCTCATTTTCAACAAAATATTATATTTGGCATTAGTTAGCATTTTATGTTTTTATCCTTATCTACCCTCACAGACCCAATGACTGTAAACTTCGTCCATTAGCAGCTATAGACTTATTACCCAATGGTAGACAGATCTATGAGATAGTGTCTTACATACAACTTTCATCAGGTGAGATATGACGTTGTGTCGTAATCCTTCTGTTGTAATTGTTTTTTCTGGACATGATGATAAGAATATTGAAATTTTCTATGGACTGATCTTACATAAGCTCATAGGCTATATCAGTTTTAAGTAAACAACAGATAAGGTAGCATTCCCATGAACCACAGGGTCGCCCTTGTGCTAATGACACCACTAGATTTATATTTCCAACGTAATAATACAATACCTTTATTCTCATTCTTACAATTGAGCTTGTAACATGAGGTGACACTATGTACAACTGCCCATAGACAATTTTCAATATCGATAGTGATTCCGCCACCATTTTTGGATAAGCTACTAATTGATTTATGCATACACATTCATGACCGTAAACCGGGGGGATGACGTAGCGTAATAGTGCCACGCACGACTGGCGACTATAAGCTACAGATTTCATGCAGAGGCAGTGTGGCAGTACGCATCCATTCTCTTGACGCGATTGTCCTATCCCGATTTATTTAGGATCCCTGCTTTCATATTGAAAAGTAAATCTTTTAAAAAAAATCTATATCACAAATATGGGATTTAAATACAAAGTGATGAAATTGTTTGTACTTAGCACAAATAGTAGTTTTCCATGTACGAACTTACATACTAATCTCCATACTCCATTACATTTGAATTGTTCTTTTTCCATACGCATGACTTGGTGTTACCGAAGTCTCGTGAGAAGTGTTTTAGAGGCATTGTATCCTCTCCTATATCATC